>JAXGGA010000755.1:5000-191539 GCA_038373865.1 Uloborus plumipes
GGGACGTTTCTTCATAAACTTTCCCACCGTTTCTGTACGAAGGGGAAAAAATTCTGACACGAAATATCCTGCTGAAGGATTTACTAATTTTGTTCCGAGCACAGAGTGAAAAACTGTTTTTGCGCCTCAGCAAAATATCGCAAACGCCCAACGTGGGGCTCGAACCCACGACCCCGAGATTAAGAGTCTCGTGCTCTACCGACTGAGCTAGCCGGGCTTGCCAAAGACGGGACGTTTCTTCATAAACTTTCCCACCGTTTCTGTACGAAGGGGAAAAAATTCTGACACGATATATCCTGCTGAAGGGTTTACTAATTTTGTTCCGAGCACAGAGTGAAAAACTGTTTTTGCGCCTCAGCAAAGTATTGCAAACGCCCAACGTGGGGCTCGAACCCACGACCCCGAGATTAAGAGTCTCGTGCTCTACCGACTGAGCTAGCCGGGCTTGCCAAAGACGGGATGTTTCTTCATAAACTTTCCCACCGTTTCTGTACGAAGGGGAAAAAATTCTGACACGATATATCCTGCTGAAGGGTTTACTAATTTTGTTCCGAGCACAGAGTGAAAAACTGTTTTTGCGCCTCAGCAAAATATCGCAAACGCCCAACGTGGGGCTCGAACCCACGACCCCGAGATTAAGAGTCTCGTGCTCTACCGACTGAGCTAGCCGGGCTTGCCAAAGACGGGACGTTTCTTCATAAACTTTCCCACCGTTTCTGTACGAAGGGGAAAAAATTCTGACACGAAATATCCTGCTGAAGGGTGTACTAATTTTGTTCCGAGCACAGTGTAAAAACCTGTTTTAGCGCTTCAGCAAAATATCGCAAACGCCCAACGTGGGGCTCGAACCCACGACCCCGAGATTAACCCGAGAGAACGCGCGTCTCCGAGGCAAACGTTAGGACGCGCGGGGTCATAAAATGACCCCAAACCTTTAAATGAACCCAAAATTCCTCCCTACGCAGTTGAAAACTTTTATATTTTAATATTTCTTTCTTAAAACTATATTGCAGTACAATTACAGACATTGAAACCTATCATTTAGCTAAAAATGTGCTACACAAACTAACTTTCTTCCGCAATTCTGTTTAAAGGTATGGAACGTATATTTTTTACACAAAGCTCATATAAATTTTTGCGGGTTATTACATTTTATATAATTTACAATATGTATAACAACTATCATTCTAGAATTGATGTTTTTAAAAAAAACTTATAGATTTATATTTAAAATGTTTCAACCTTTAATCAAAAATAATTTATTTACCTAATTTCATTTTGTATCCTCCTGTATTTTTATACTGCATGTATGATGATAAACAAAATATTACTTTGATTGTAGTTATCATAATTTAAGTACTTTTTACACTGGTTGAATGAAAGGGAGATGATAATTTAACTCTTTAGAGCCGGCTCCGGCCGATACCGGCTTTGTAGCTTAGAGCCGAGCTCGGCCGAATCCGGCCCACTTAATTGAATAAGTGTCCCTTTCATTTTATTTACTCAATTTCTAAATAAGTATTATTTCGGAATCATTTTTCCCTCCAAAAAGGATTTAAGAAATGTATTTACTAATCAGCATAAAGAATACTTTTTATATGGTTGTTTCTAAGTACAAAATTCTTTTAATTGAAATAAAAGTGACGAACTGACCGTATCAGGCAGGCGAAATAGTTGATCTGTCAAGAAAACGGAAGGACGCGCGGGGTCATAGAATGACCCCACTAACTGACCAAATGTGTCTTGGCTGAATGAAATGCCAGAAATACCTCCGAATTTGTAACAAAAGGTAAATGGGGTGTAGAAACTCAGCTACTGAGAAGAAAGGAGTGAACTGGTGCATAGTTTTCTTGGAATTGGAGTTAGAAAATTGCTTTGGGGTCATAAAAGGACCCCGCGCGTTCTCCCGAGATTAAGAGTCTCGTGCTCTACCGACTGAGCTAGCCGGGCTTGCCAAAACGAGACGTTTCTTCGTAAACTTTCCCACCGTTTCTGTACGAAGGGGAAAAAATTCTGACACGATATATCCTGCTGAAATCTATATATATAAAAGAAAGTCGTGTTAGTTACACTATTTATAACCCAAGAACGGCTGTACCGATATGGCTAAAAATTGGTGGGTAGGTAGCTTAGAGCCAGGAGACGGACATAGGCTATAATTTATGTGTGTCAGTTACATAAATAGAAAAAATGTCTTATTGACTTCGCCTTTTTACTAAGCCTTTTTTGACACCTCCATGGCTGAGCGACATAAAGCACACGTTCTGGCAGCTTCCGGAGCGCCGTAAACAGGTTGTAAGATAGCTGTGCGTTGAGTATTATTTGACTTTTTTTTGAAGTAAATTATAAACAAACGCGTTACTTCCCTTGAAATTTATATGTGATAAGCTGTCAGAAACGATTGCCACTTAAGAGTTTTTACGCCTCTGAGGCTGAGAGGTGGAAAGCGTTTGGTGGGATAGCTCCTGGACTGCAGTTAAAGAGATTGTTCTTCTCACTACTATTCTATCTTCTATATATATAAAAGAAAGTCGTGTTAGTTACACTATTTATAACTCAAGAACGGCTGTACCGATATGGCTAAAAATTGGTGGGTAGGTAGCTTAGAGCCAAGAGACGGACATAGGCTATAATTTATGTGTGTCAGTTACATAAATAGAAAAAATGTCTTATTGACTTCGCCTTTTTACGAAGCCTTTTTTGACTCCTCCATGGCTGAACGACATAAAGCACACGTTCTGGCAGCTTCCGGAGCGCCGTAAACAGGTTTTAAGATAGCTGTGCGTTGAGTGTTATTTGACTTTTTTGTGAAGTAAATTATAAACAAACGCGTTACTTCCCTTGAAATTTATATGTGATAAGCTGTCAGAAACGATTGCTCATTCCTAGGATCCCGATGATCCCAACCGATATGCCGTTGGAATTTAAAAGACTTCAATTTCCGATCCGTCTTGCATTTGTCATGACCTTTAACAAATCGCAAGGCCAATCCTTAAAAGTTTGTGGTTTGAATCTAGAACATCACTGTTTTTCCCATGGTCAATTATATGTGGCATGTTTACGGGTCGGAAGACCATCTGCGTTGTTTCTTTTTGCGCCTGATAATAAAACAAAAAATGTTGTGCATCAGAAGGTACTTTAGTGAAGAGCAACCTATGTACTAAAATACAGAAACAATAATGAATGATTAATGTAGGTACTTAATTTTTTTTTGTATTCTAATAATAAAAAACTTAATAAATTCAAAAATTTGCTTATTTATTGCCTTTAAGGCGGAACAGAGTTCGCCGGGTCAGCTAGTATTTACTAATTTTGTTCCGAGCACAGAGTGAAAACCTGTTTTTGCGCCTCAGCAAAATATCGCAAACGCCCAACGTGGGGCTCGAACCCACGACATCGAGATTAAGAGTCTCGTGCTCTACCGACTGAGCTAGCCGGGCTTGCCAAAACGGGACGTTTCTTCATAAACTTTCCCACCGTTTCTGTACGAAGGGGAAAAAATACTGACACGAAATATCCTGCTGAAGGGTTTACTAATTTTGCCCCGAGCACAGTGTGAAAAACTGCTTTTGCGCCTCAGCAAAATATCGCAAACGCCCAACGTGGGGCTCGAACCCACGACCCCGAGATTAAGAGTCTCGTGCTCTACCGACTGAGCTAGCCGGGCTTGGCAAAGACGGGACGTTTCTTCATAAACTTTCCCACCCAGTGGCGGCGCTAGGTAGGGGGCAGGGGGGGCAATTGCCCCCCCGTCGGAAGCGTCTTGCCCCCCCGTCGGGGAAAATTCCTAGTTCGTCGGGGAAATTTTTCCGACAACAAAATTTTCGGACAGAAATCGACTGCCGAAAAGTTTACTGACTCCGACAGAAATTAAAAAAAAAAAAAAATCTATTTACTCAATAAAATATTTTTCTTCAAAAAAACAATCTAAAACATCTTCATTATTCATTGCAGTGGAACGCTATCGTTTAGCTGTCCTCACCTTGCTGCATCCCTTTAGGCTGCCTTTAGGCGTACTTTAGTTCTGGGGAAAGTTACTTTTGTTCAGGCTAAAAAGGAGAAATGTTATTTTTTTTCCAAACAGATCAGACCTCACACGATCGCTATAATAGCAGCATGTTTTAAACAAACATTCATTGACATTTGAGAAGAGACACTGTCCGATGACTATTCGATGGTGACAAGCCAATAAATCGCCTGAATTGCCCCTTCCTAATGATTTCCTGTCATCGTCACCTCTGCAGGTCGTCGCCTTTGCAGGTGGTGATCGTCCTGTTCTTAGGCCCTGGGTGATTGTAACTACTTTTTGTCCTAGGGCTCCTTTCTTTTTCTATGGCCCTATTTTTGTCCTAAAAGCCTATCGGCGCACAACCCTGATCGGCGCGGTGACAATTAAGGCTGTCGGAAATTTTCCAAGGAAATGTGGATGGGGAGGTCTAGAAGAAACTCGGAGGAATCTCTTCAATAGCGTTGCTTTCACTCGGTGTCTGTTAACCATATGGAATGGTGTCGGATTCCAAAAGTCGTCGGGTGGTTGAATGATTTTAACATTTTTGTTTTAACTATTGGTACGACACAACCTAAAATTCGGTGTGATGAGTTAGGCGCGAACTCGTATATGAAGAAGAAAGTGCAGCTCAGATTCACAATTGATTTCTGCATCACAGAGGTAAGAACTTATTGTTTTATTTAAAGTAATGATGGAGCTTTGCCTTTCAATTTGCTTGGGATAAATGAGGCCGCTTTTTAGAACAGTTCGTTTTTGAAGCCTTATATAAAAGTTGTAAAACACAAGAATTTAAACCTATTGACTACTTATTTTATCTTGGACGTTATAAATGAACAAAAGTCCACCATTATTTTCCAAAATAATAATTTACGGTTTTAGTGATTATTTAAAAAAGATCACATAGGTGTCCCACTTAACCTATACTAAAAAAAAAAAGGTCACCCACCTTTTATTTAAATTTGATTCAAAGTAAACTAAAACAGCTGTTCTCGACCTTTTTTGACCAGCGGACCGTCAAGAGCTTTTGAACAAAACCAGGACCAGTGATGTTCTTCTTTTCTTGTCTTTTTCTCCTTTTTTTTTTGGGGGGGGGGGGGGAGGGTCCTTCATTTTCGGATTGATAAAACATGTTTTTTTTTCGACTTATAGGAAAAACAAACTTCCGATAAGAAGGCCATGAAATACTAATGAAAAAATTTATGAATGGCTGCGGTTTTTTCTCTTTTTTTACAGAATAATAAAAATAACAAATAAATTAATTAATATATAAGTGAAACCTTACTTAATGTAAAAGAAGTTACGAAAAAAAGCTTAAGACTAACATAAGTAACTATTTCAATAATCAAATATAACTAATTAACATAGCTGAAAATTATAGAAAAGCAAGAAAATTAATCACGATTCACGATATTAATGAAAATATCGTCGTATATGGGATATTATTAGTATTATTATTGTATTTTTCTTTCTCTCTCTCTTGAGTGAAAACTTTTTTTAAGGTGGATGATCAAAAATCTCTAAGGAACAGTCGAATTTTTCTGCGGTGCCGGTCCACCGGACCGCTGATCTAAAAAAATGGGTCTTTCTTGAAAAAAGAGGAAAATTTTTACTATGTAATATTTTTTGTAAATTTATTCATTTGTGATATATATACTGACATTTATGCTTGATGGAAAATTATAAAACAAAAACTAAACAATTACATCTGAAAATTTATTGAAAGCCTTAACCTATGTATTGTAGTGCAATATCTATAAAGTGGAATCCGGCTAAAAGGTTCAAAACCATAAGGTCTACGCACAGAAGATCCACGTCCAAAATGTCCGCGGGCTTCTATACTTCGGACCTTTTGGACGTGGATCTTCTGTTCGTGGACCTTTTGGTTTTGGACCTTCCATCCAACATTCCTATAAAGTAGTGTCAAAGAAACATAATATACTTGATTAAGATCAATTTTGATAACTTAACAAACATTATGAGTCGAACAACTACTAACATTAAATTAAAAATTTAAACAACCACCGACCCTGATTGCCGATCCTATATTAAAACGAACTTCTCTGGTCATAAAGCATTTTAAATCTAAATATATTTACTTGTTTTCGATATTTTAAATTGTTAAAATCAATTACAAGTCTTTTAATAGTTCCCAAATAGAAACTGGCAACAACAACATTTTAAATCATTGAGTTTTCTTTCCTCGTCGGCCAACAACGACAAAGATTTTCAACCCTGTAGATTTAAGTCTTAGCTGCATGTGTTAAAAATTACAAGTTTTTTATTTGTTAAAAAAATAGAAACTGGCAACTGATAAACATTTTATTAAATTATAAGTGTTTGCGTTCCTTGTCTGCCAACAATGAAAACGGATCCGATCGCGTGAATAAAGGCTAAACTGCATTTGTAAAAAACGCCTATAACTCGCGTTCTATAGAGCACATGGAAGATCCAATTACATCGTATCAGACCCAGAAAAATTTTCTCTTTCATTTGGTGCTATTTTTTTTAAGTTTTAAAGTATGTTTTCACTGCTAAAGTCCCGAAAAACCTTTCAAAGGTTTTTAATTAATATCTTTGTTAATTAATACCATCCGAAGCCGCACCTAGCTAAGAACACTCTCGATCCCCTTTCGAACAAAAAAAAAAAAAAAAAAAAAATTTCAAAATCAGTTCATCCGTTTAGGCTGTACGGTGCCTCAGACAGATACACATACACGTCAAACACATACCCCCCTTCCTTTGTGTGTGTGGGGTTAAAAAATGAAGTGTAAACACTATAAATGACAGCATTTATTTAAACTTGGCTGAGAGAGAATTGTTATCACTTCATAACTCAGTAATAATTCCAATATTATCTGAATCAAGCAATTTCCATTCTTTCTTTCAAATTACAGTGAACTCTCACTTATACGCCGCTTCACTTATACGACGATTTAAATATGCCCAGCACATTTCATAGCAAAATAATGTTAGTATCATTCGTTTATGCATCGCTCTAAAGATAAATATTTCACTTATACGCCGAATTTTCCCTAAAATGTAAAAAAAATCAATTTATTTTCTTTGAAAAATAGTCATTCTTCTTCACTTTACTCTTTAAACTTTCACCTTTATTGCTCACGAAAGGTATTTTTTTCCGCATGAACTAAAGTTCGGACAGGGACAATTATCTATTATGTATCGTTTTAAAGGGAACAGTTTGTAATTAGGTATGATTAAATTTTAGTTTTCTCTTTATCATTGTAGTTACGTTATAGTAATTGTCAACGTAGTAATATGTCCTTTTTCTATAGAAACATTCTTATTCATTCTCTCATTCGAAACTATGTTGCGTTTTAGTCCCTTAAATAGGCTTGTTCACTTATACGTCTGACGTCTCTCTCACTTATGCGCCTTTTTCTGTTGGTCCCTTGGGCCATCGTATAAGTGAGAGTTCACTGTACAAAAATTAGAGCTACATACATGCCACTTTATAACTTTCTCTGATGTAAGTTTCAAATACATAGTTACCAACTTTTGCAGTTTTTGTAGTTGAACTATGAATTCCTTCCAAGTCTACATAATTATCTTGTATTTCAGCATAAAAATTCCTCATTATATTTCCTTTTCATTTTAAAATCATAACTCTTAAGAACGTAGGCGGCTCGTACAGGGGGGCAAGGGGGGCCTCCTCATTTCTAACAGTAAAGTATAACCTCATTTTCCATGGTTAAAAAGTAATGATGGATTGAAAAACGATTTATTTCACCAAAATAAAAGAAGAAAATGCCAATAACAAGCTGAAAATTTCAACTTTTTCAAGTTATTTAGTAAAATGGATTTTTGAACCGTAAGGGGGAATGAGTCATATATGGCCTGGTTGAGTTTTCTGACTATATTCCGCATTTTTTAGAGGTCATTTAATCAGTAATGTTAAAATACAATATTATAACTCAATTTTACAAAAAAAAAAAAAAAAATCCTTCTGGAGGGGCTGACTTCATACCTCCCCTCCTCACACACATTTCTTTTGACCCCCCCCCCCCACTTTTTTAGTACACCAGCCGCCTAAGAACTACGGGGATAAGTGGGAGCGGAGGCCCTGCAGTCATAGAACTAGCCTGTTTTCAAAATTTTCGCTTGCTTTACTATTTAACATTTTCGTTTTGGGTATCTGAAATTCTTTCGGAAAATAAAATTGTATAAAGTACATTATTATGCTTTCATTTAGTTTCAATGCTCATTTTTTAGTTTTCTGGTTTTAATTTTAGCTTTACTGTAAAAATGAATACTTTTTTTGTTTATGCATCAAAAAAATTAAAAGACTTTGGACGGAGGGGGAATACATTTTAAAATTATATCTGTGCCCCCCTGTCGGACAAGCTTGCTCCCCCGTCGGGCAAATCCTAGCGCCACCTCTGTTCCCACCGTTTCTGTACGAAGGGGGGAAAATCCTGACACGAAATATCCTGCTGAAGGGTTTACTAATTTTGTTCCGAGCACAGTGTGAAAACCTGTTATTGCGCCTCAGCAAAATATCGCTAACGCCCCACGTGGGGCTCGAACCCACGACCCCGAGATTAAGAGTCTCGTGCTCTACCGACTGAGCTAGCCGGGCTTGCCAAAACGGGACGTTTCTTCATAAACTTTCCCACCGTTTCTGTACGAAGGGGAAAAAATTCTGACACGATATATCCTGCTGAAATATTTACTAATTTTGTTCCGAGCACAGAGTGAAAACCTGTTTTTGCGCCTCAGCAAAATATCGCAAACGCCCAACGTGGGGCTCGAACCCGCGACCCCGAGATTAAGAGTCTCGTGCTCTACCGACTGAGCTAGCCGGGCTTGCCAAAACGGGACGTTTCTTCATAAACTTTCCCACCGTTTCTGTACGAAGGGGAAAAAATACTGACACGAAATATCCTGCTGAAGGGTTTACTAATTTTGCCTCGAGCACAGTGGGAAAAACTGTTTTTGCGCCTCAGCAAAATATCGCAAACGCCCAACGTGGGGCTCGAACCCACGACCCCGAGATTAAGAGTCTCGTGCTCTACCGACTGAGCTAGCCGGGCTTGCCAAAGACGGGACGTTTCTTCATAAACTTTCCCACCGTTTCTGTAAAACTGTCTCAGCAAAATATCGCAAACGCCCAACGTGGGGCTCGAACCCACGACCCCGAGATTAACAGCCTCGTGCTCTACCGACTGAGCTAGCCGGGCTTGGCAAAGACGGGACGTTACTTCATAAACTTTTCCACCGTTTCTGTTCGAAGGGGAAAAAATACTGACACGAAATATCCTGCTGAAGGATTTACTAATTTTGTTCCGAGCGCAGTGTGAAAAACTGTTTTTGCGCCTCAGCAAAACAGCGCAAACGCCCAACGTGGGGCTCGAACCCACGACCCCGAGATTAAGAGTCTCGTGCTCTACCGACTGAGCAAGCCGGGCTTGCCAAAGACGAACGTTTCTTCATAAACTTTCCCACCGTTTCAGTACGAAGGGGAAAAAATTCTGACACAAAATATCCTGCTGAAGGATTTACTAATTTTGTTCCGAGCACAGTGTGAAAAAATGTTTTTGCGCCTCAACAAAACAGCGCAAACGCCCAACGTGGGGCTCGAACCCACGACCTAGTGCTTAAGAGTCTCGTGCTCTACCGACTGAGCTAACCGGGCTTGCCCAGGACGGGACGTTTCTTCATAAACTTTCCCACCGTTTCTGTACGAAGGGGATAAAATTCTGACACGAAATATCCTGCTGAAGGGTTTACTAATTTTGTTCCGAGCACAGTGTGAAAAAATGTTTTTGCGCCTCAGCAAAACAGCGCAAACGCCCAACGTGGGGCTCGAACCCACGACCTAGTGCTTAAGAGTCTCGTGCTCTAAAGACTGAGCTAACCGGGCTTGCCAAAGACGGGACGTTTCTTCATAAACTTTCCCACCGTTTCTGTACGAAGGGGATAAAATTTTGACACAAAATATCCCGCTGAAGGGTTTACTAATTTTGCTCCGAGCACAGTGTGAAAAACTGTTTTTGCGCCTCAGCAAAATATCGCGAACGCCCAACGTGGGGCTCGAACCCACGACCCCGAGATTTAGAGTCTCGTGCTCTACCGACTGAGCTAGCCGGGCTTGCCAAAGACTGGACGTTTCTTCATAAACTTTCCCACCGTTTCTGTGCGAAGGGGAAAAAATTCTGACACGAAATATCCTGCTGAAGGGTTTACTAATTTTGTTCCGAGCACAGTGTGAAAAACTGTTTTTGCTCTTCAGCAAAATAACGCAAACGCCCAACGTGGGGCTCGAACCCACGACCCCGAGATTAAGAGTCTCGTGCTCTACCGACTGAGCTAGCCGGGCTTGCCAGAGGCGGGATATTTCTTCATAAACTTTCCCACCTTTTCTGTACGAAGGGGAAAAAATTCTGACACGAAATATCCCGCTGAAGGGTTTACTAATTTTGTTCCGAGCACAGTGTGAAAAACTGTTTTTGCTCCTCAGCAAAATATCGCGAACGCCCAACATGGGGCTCGAACCCACGACCTAGAGCTTAAGAGTCTCGTGCTCTACCGACTGCGCTAACCGGCCTTGCCAAGGACGGGACGTTTCTTCATAAACTTTCCCACCGTTTCTGTACGAAGGGGATAAAATTCTGACACGAAATATCCTGCTGAAGGTTTTACTAATTTTTTTCTGAGCACAGACAGTGTGAAAAACTGTTTTTGCTCCTCAGCAAAATATCGCAAACGCCCAACATGGGGCTCGAACCCACGACCCCGAGCTTAAGAGTCTCGTGCTCTTCTGACTGAGATAACCGGGCTTGCTAAAGCTGGGACGTTTCTTCATAAACTCTCCCACCGTTTCTGTTCGAAGGAAAAAAAATTCTGACACGAAATATTCTGCTGTAGGGTTTACTAGTTTTGTTCTAAACACAGACAGAGTGAAAAACTGTTTTTGAAAAAAATATATAAGGAAAAATTGTATTAGGAACGAGAAAAGTCGATTTTTCGCGGTGACGGAATTCTATGTGTTTTATCAAATTAATGTTTTTTTTTTTTTTTTTTTTTTTTTGCATTCATTTGCATACAGTAAAACGCAGGGACGTCATTTTAAGTTTTTCCAAGGGGGGGGGGGTCAAAGGGTAAAAACACAATAGAATTTCACCAGAAAACAACAAAAACCCCGCCCACTTATATGTAAATATATTGATTTCTCAAAGTCGGGGGGGTGGGGGGGGGGGGCAATTGACCTCCCTGGTCTCCCCCCTAAATGACGGGCCTGGTAAAAAGCTTTTGCATCTTACTCTCACTTTTTTTCTGTTTTTATTGTTTTCAGTCGGAAAATTCAGCATTTTAAACCATTCATTATTATTTTATTTTTATTTACTGAGATAACTTTTTCCGTATTTTAATCTTTTTTATTACGTACATTATTTACTAGTGTTTTATCGAAATTTATCAACAATAAAAAGGGCGATTTTTTATATTACTTTTCAATTGTATAATTATTAATTTTTATGATGAGGAATATTATTTTTTAAAAACGCTTTATCTTTTCGCGTCTCATTGACGTTTCGTTGTTGCTAACGGCTTTTTTTTTTTACGGACAGTCGAAAAATGGCGATGTTTTACACATTTAATTTCTAAGTAATGTTGTGTCCTTCATTTGTTTATTTTTGCAGAATATAAAACTTTTTGCAACGATATTTACAGTTCTTTTCTAATTATATTTATTTCATTTATTTCTTTCTTTATACAGAAGATAAATCCTTTTATAATGTTACTGATATTTATTTCACTTATGTTTAAGATATTGTATTCATTACTTTTACGGTGTTTGCAAATTCTTTTTATTCTTTTCACTCGTTTAATGCTTTTTAGAGACTTTATGTACTCTTGTGCAGTGATTTTCCAATCCAGCCTTCTAATGTATTCATTAAGTGCTATTTTATTAATTATTTTTTTTATTTTTGGAGATATACTGCTACATTCATTTTAAGGACTTGGTCTTTTTTCGTTCTTAGTTTATAAAAGCTTATTGTATTGCCGAAGCTTATAACCACTAAGATTGTAGCTGCTAAAAATTCCGGATTAATCCAATTTCTTGGTGAGACATTGAACCTTATTTTTAACAGTGCACTTAGCAATAACGGCAACTATTTTGATCAACATACGTTTGATCGATCTCACAATGCTAATCAGATAATCAGACATAAGGAACGTAGCTAAAACACATTTTAAACCTTTCGACGTCGAACCAATGTTTCAAGACTGAACGATTAGTCACGCAATTCATTAATAAATGTAAATGTGACAATAAATGCTTTTGTATCAGCCGAAAACTTGAAGCTGAACGCTCTCAAGCGTCTTGAAAAATTAATCCTCCTTCTTCGCAAACCGCTATTTGGCCTTTACAGTCCGTTCATGGGAGTAGTTAAATCCTCAATTACATTCCCACACACGCTGGAATATTTACTTCAGCAAAAGTACTTTTTTTCGATTGCCTTGTCTTCTTAAAGACATCCGTCTTAAAGATGACAAAGAAGTAAGCTCTCACTTTCAGTGCACCCCCCCTTTTCTCTTTGATCAATAGACTCGCTTTGGGATGGTAGTGTCGTCTCCTTGTGACGAAAAACAAACATATTCTTAAAGAGATATATTTCATGAGAGAATTTATTCATTTGTAATTTTAAATGATAATCATTTTTAACTGAGCACAACATATTATGACTATTTTTTTCGTTATGGGATTCAGGTTTGTAAGCAGATCCTTCTTGCCTATTGGGAACTTTGGTCGCGTACCCAGTGCCCCGCGATCGATAGGGGCCTTCAGTACCTACCAGTTCACCAAAAAATAATTGATAACTATTACCATAAAGAATTTTTATTTCTGAAAAAATTAAACGATAATGACTATAAATGCTAAGACTTAGGGCCTGACTCCACATCAACAGAAAACCGACCGTTTCGTTTTATTTTGATTGCCCTGTTCTCTTAATTTAGTGTTGCCACAAATGCTTCATCTCTCAGAAATCTTATGACAGAATATTAGAACAAAGAGTTAGCCATATTGCAATGCCAGCTAATGGAATAATTCAATAATTTTGAGTAACTAATTGGAAAAAGTTGTTGGCAATGCTCTTTCTACACTGTATTTTAGGCAACATAATAAATAATGTTTAGTAATATTGTGAAATTTATGTTAATTATGTAGTTAAAACATGAAATGGCTGGAAATAAGGTTATCTTCTTTACTCTTCCATTTTCCTTTGGTAAATGGATCACTGTTCTCTAAATTTAGTGTTGCCACAAATGCTTCATCTCAGAAATCTCATGACAGAATATTACATCAAAGAGTCGGCCATCTTGCAATCCATCATCCGAGCTTTCGGCGGGAAAAAGTCGCAGACGATTCCGAAAGTGCCGAGGGATCCTCGGAGCAATAAAAGGCTGGCCGCTGCCCAGCCAGCCACTTCTGGGATCACTTAACCCCCAAAAAGGATACCAGCCTTTCCACTTTCGTTTCTTCCAATATTTCACCATTTGCCGGCTTCCGAGCTATGTTGACAAAACTCTCTCCGCCATGAAATCAGAGGCATTTTATTGGCCGGTTGATTATCCCTCGGGAGCTGTAGATGCAGGGGATTTTTTTTTAAACAATACCGGTACTTTATTGGTTGATTACATCTGCGAACGAGGAGTTTTGGGAGATTTTTTCTTTTTTTGTTCCGTTTTTGTCCTACCGTAATGTGTTGCATTTGCTTTTATGATACAATGTATCGAAGCTGTCGTTTTTGGGAGCATTAAGGATTTCTTTTAGCCGTGTTGAAGCTTTGCTAGAACACTTTCTAAAGGTCCTAAAACTTTTTTCTGCCACTTCACCGTAAATATTGGTGTTTCATTTTGAACTCCTTTATGATTTATACAAAATAATTGCCGGAGTTTTGTGAAAAGTTTGGATGTGTTTTATTATATTCTAAACATCTATATTGCGCATGATGACCTTGAGTGTGCCCAAGGGGAAGGGATGTGTGGCAAAATAAGCTGCCCCCATTTTAGTTTTTTAGTTAAAATATTTTCCACACATGAAAATTGCGAACGATTTCGCGAAAAGGATTTTAAATTGTAAAGTAAAGGAATAATTATAATAAAGTACGCTTCAAAAAATAAGTTGTTGTTTTTACAGTACAATAGTGAAAGCAGAGGTTTCAGTTAAAAACTGTAAAATAGCAGTAATAAACTGTAAAAATAGCAATTTTACAGGTTATTACTGTAAAATCACCAACGCTGCAGTAGGGTGGTCACAAAAAATCATTTTCGAATTTCTTTTGCGGCACCCCCCTAAAATGTGCCAATGGGCTAGAAAATGAGATTTGCAAAGTTTTAGCTTAATCGGATAATATTAACACGTGCCGCAAAGAGGGTAAAAATAAGAAGAACAGCGATTTTTAGCCAAGAATTGTAGTTTTTACTCTGTAAAACCAAAACTACTGATCCTAGAAGCTTTATTTTGGTCTCATTTTGTAGGAAATTTTATTTTTCTTTAAGTCTAATCTGATTTAAAGTTTCGAAAAAAATTATTAAATATTTTTCAGAATTTTCACAAGTCAGGCTGCAACGCAAATCCTCGAAATTGCAAGTAACATGGGGAAATTTTTTTTTCAACTAATCTTTTGAGGCACCCCCCTAAAATGTGCCAATAGACTAGAAAATGAGATTTGAAAAGTTTTAGCTTAATCGGATAATATTAACACGTGCCTCAAAGTGGGTAAAGTTACGAAAAACAGCGATTTTTAGCCAAAAATCTTAGTTTTTTCCTCTGTAAAACCAAAACTATTCATCTTAGAAACTTTATTTTGGTCTCATTTTGTAGGAAATTTCATTCTCGTTAAGTGCTATCCCATTCATTTTTGCTATCATGTCCAAAGTATTTATTTCGCATTTTCCATTATGGCTTGTACTGCTCATTTCATAAGCTTTACTCACAGTTATTTATTTTATCTATGAGTTTCAAAGACCTAAATTTATTATATATTCGTAATAATATTGCTGTTTTTTCTCTGAAAAGTCAACGTTATCCGTAGATTTCATCAAATTTACTAAAAGAACTTTTTATTTACATTTTAATGATTTATTTTTTCTAAGCAATTTCGAGGATTTACGCTGCAGCCTGACTTGAAAAATTCTGAAAAATATTCAATCATTTTTTTCGAGACTTTAAATAAAATTAGACTTAAAGAAAATAAAGTTTCCTACCAAATGAGATCAAAATAAAGCTTCTAAGATGAATAGTTTTGGTTTTACAGAGGAAAAACTACGATTTTTGGCTAAAAACCGCTGTTTTTCGTAACTTTACCCACTTTGAGGCACGTGTTAATATTATCCGATTAAGCTAAAACTTTTCAAATCTCATTTTCTAGTCTATTGGCACATTTTACGGGGGTGCCTCAAAAGATTAGTTGAAAAAAAAATTTCCCCATGTTGCTTGCAATTTCGAGGATTTGCGTTGCAGCCTGACTTGTGAAAATTCTGAAAAATATTTAATAATTTTTTTCGAAACTTTAAATCAGATTAGACTTAAAGAAAAATAAAATTTCCTACAAAATGAGACCAAAATAAAGCTTCTAGGATCAGTAGTTTTGGTTTTACAGAGTAAACACTACAATTCTTGGCTAAAAATCGCTGTTCTTCTTATTTTTACCCTCTTTGCGGCACGTGTTAATATTATCCGATTAAGCTAAAACTTTGCAAATCTCATTTTCTAGCCTATTGGTACATTTTAGGGGGGTGCCGCAAAAGATTAATTGAAAAATTTTTTCCCCATGTTACTTGTGACCACCCTAATGCTGCAGTTTATTACCATTAATTTAGCTGTATTATTCTGTGAACAGCAGTGTAATACTAGCAGCAGAGGTTCCAGTTTAAAACTGTAAAAGGCACGGTAATAAACTGTGAAACTAGCAACTTCACAGTCTGTTACTGTAAACTAGTAATTTTACAGTTTGCTACTGTAAAATTAGCAGTTTTACAGTTTATTGCTGAAAAATTACTGTAATAATAGCTGAATCATACTGTAAACACAACATTCATTTCTTATAGTGTATAATTATTATTCATTATTTCATAACCTTTCATTTTTATGCTATAAGAAAAAAGCAAACCAAATGCTCTTTATTTTTTCCAGTTTCTTATGACTCTCCTTCTTTACATTCGTGGAAGCTCATGATTTATGTATCAATCTGAACTCATCTCCTCTATGACCGAATCAGTATCAATACCTATCAATTTGAAACTGAATCGTGGTCGTGGAACCTTTATATAAATTAAGTTACGACTCGAGTCTGAATCAGGTATTTTCCAAGCTTTTCTCAGCTGTTACAGTTCAAAGTTTTTATTCACTCCTATTGATTGCTGTTGACTTTGCTGACTAACCTAATAAAATTGACTGTATACACATGACGTCACTATGGGCATCAGTAGACAAACACATAGGTAGATTAAAAGAGATTCTAAGAGACTGAAGAAGAGAAAAAGAAACGTAGTACATAATAAATCATTGCTCTAGTATATTTACTTCCAACGCAATGGCATGGAAGAATTGCAAAAAATATATTTAAAACTCATAAATATTTATACCGACTTGAAATGCATCATACAAAGAACAAATTAAAGTGAAATTAGTTTTTAGAATCAACAATATATTTGGGGAACACTTTAGAAACACCCAATACGTTTTTTAGTTGTGCGCTGGAAAAAAGTGATAACTTTTCTGCAGCCTACCTTTATTGACAATATATAGAAAATTCTTTCCGGTGTGACAGATCTTGTAAAGAATTATTGAGTAATAAAGCTTTCATTACGATGGTAAGTATACTCACAAAAAAGAAGAAAAAAGAAAAGAATGAAGGGTAAAACATAAAACATCGACATCCAAAAACATCAAAGGCAAAACATCCATGTTTAAAAAGATATAGATCCTCAAACATCGATGGTACAAACATCAATGATTTAACAAAAACATAGACATCAATATTCACCTCTACTTCCCACACTTGAAATATATAGTAACTTCAACTTACAATTGAAAGCCAGAGTGTTTATCTAAGATACTTAGTAAGTTAAATTGCATTAACCCATTAATGCCTGACATTTTTTTCCAAAGATATTTTGTATACTGGTTACAAACAGTGTTTAATGGACAGGAAAAAAATATCATGTAAAAAATAATTTTTTTATTAAGGAAAGAAAAATCGTCCCTTCAAAGTTACGATAGACCCCAAAGCAGTGGCGTACATAGCGCCCCCGCAACCCCCGCGGCGCGGGGGGGCGCAAGAGGTTTGAGGGCGCCCGATCCATAAAAATAGCACTAAAGGTTACACGGGGAAAATATTTTTTACATTTTAATAGGGGTGGGGGGCGCACTTACAAATCTTGCTGGGGGGCGCACCTTAGTCTATGTACGCTACTGCCCCAAAGGGTACATACTAAAAATTTTTATTAAAATTTTTTTCTGCCTACGATATAATATTGTAACGAGTCCGTAGCACCTTCAACTTTCTTCAAATGAGCATTCCAATCTTGAGGAAGTAACTATAAATTTATTTACAAGTATGTACACTATTTACAATAAGAGCAGAAAACAATTGCTAAACATCAGCAATTAGGCAGCAAACACTACACTGTACTCTCAACAGTAATTCAGCACCACGTATCTAACGTGAACAGTAATTAAGCAATTACAAAAGCAAAACAAACATTCGCCCAAGCGAATAGCGAATAAAACGAGTCACCAGAATCAAATCTGAAAACAACTGACTGACTTGTGTTCAAGGCCAGCTATTTATACACGGAAAGAATTCCCGACAACTTTCTAGTAATATCTGGAATATTCCAAATCATTCATAACTTTAAACAATTCATTCAAGAAAACGCTAGAAATAAAAAGAAAAACACCACTCCGAGCGAAAATGTCTTCACGCTTATTAAAGTTAGGGCAAGTGTAAAAACTACAAAGTGTTACGGGGCCGGTATACAAGTGATAAAAGTGATATCTTCAGATACTTTTGCAACATGACGTCAGATAAAACCAAAACTAATGAAAATGATGCAAGGCAGGGAAAACAACAACTATTTACAAGATTTGTAACATTGCCCCCTTCCTAAGGACTGCACGTCCCGGGCAGTACAATCCCCAGAAAAGAAGCAAGGGAAAATTTACAGATGCAGACATTACGTGATAACCAATCATAAACATGATAAACAATAACAATGAGAACATGAAAGAAATAATAACATTGATGAAGTAATATTACAGACAATTAAAGGCAAAAGTTATATACAAAATTTACAATTAAATTACCATGGTAGCTTTAGATTTACTTTACGAACTATGGCCATAGTATGGGGCTAGCCGATCATAATGGACAACCCTAGGTTTTGAATGTGATGACTTCTGGATCCTCACTACGACGTCGTTCAGCCGGTGGAGAACTGTGTAGGGTCCATCCCAATGCGACTGCAATTTGGGTGACAGACCTTTACGTCGGATGGGATTCCATAGCCGCACCTTGTCACCTTCTTGAAAGTTATGGCCAGTGGACCTTGTGTCGTATCGGGTCTTCATTTTCTCCGTCGCGATGCTGATTCGCTCCCGTGCGAAGTGATGAACGTCCTCCAACCGGGCCTGGAGATCCTGGACGTACTCCTCAGGCGATGAAGGCGCATCTGGAGGGAGACCGAAGACGAGATCACAAGGCAGCCGAAGCTCTCGGCCGAAGAGCATCTGTGATGGGGAATATCCGGTGGTCTCGTGGACAGCACTGCGGTAGGCCAGCAGGAACAGAGGAAGTTTCTTGTCCCAATCCTGTTGATTTTTGGAGACCATAAGCGAGAGATTATTAAGGATTGTCCTGTTGAATCTCTCCACCATGCCGTCCGATTGTGGGTGTAGTGGTGTCGTTCGAGTTTTCTCAATTTTGAGGATTTTACATAGGCCCTTAAACACAGCAGAGATGAAGTTTCTCCCCTGATCGGAGTGGATCTGCAAAGGTGTCCCATATCTCGAGATCCAATGCTGGACTAGAGTCTCTGCTACAGTGGTAGCTTCTTGATCCGGAATGGAATATGCTTCGGGCCATTTGGTGAAATAGTCAATGGAAACGAGGATGTATTTGTTCCCATCAGTAGTTTTCGGTAGAGGACCAAGAATGTCGATCCCAATTCGTTCGAAAGGAGCTCCTACGTTGTAAAGATGTAGCTTCCCGCGGCTTCTTCTCCTAGGTCCTTTACGGGCAGCACAGGCGTCACAAGAATGACACCACTTCTCTACGTCATCCTTCGCCTTGCTCCAGAAGAAGCGCTCTCGAACCTTGTGGAGGGTTTTCAAGATACCAAAGTGTCCTCCAGTCGGACTACTGTGCAATTCCTTTAGAACGTCTGGAATTCTTGATCTGGGAAGGAGTAACTGCCATTTAAATGCTTTGCCATCGTCAGATTCCCATTTCCGATACAGGACGCCATTTCGCAACTGGAGAGATTTCCATAGAGCCCAGTATCTTTTCGTTGCAGGACTGTAGAGAGAAACGTCTTGCCAACTAGGTCGCCGACTGTCCTTTTCCATTAACTCTATGATAGGCTTTAGGTCTGGGTCTTCAAGCTGATCTTTTCTTACTTGGTCATCACTCCATGGTTCAGGATCTGAAGATGATGAAGTAGCAGTAACTTGACAGGCAGTAGGGATTGTCGTCCCGTACTGTTTCTCAATTCGGGAGCAATAATGGCAGTTCTCGGAACAAGGTCTTCTTGATAATGCGTCAGCATTACCGTGTGACAAACCTTTTCGGTGCTTGATCTCGATGTCATATTCCTGGAGCCGCTGTATCCACCTGGCTACCTGGCCCTCTGGATTCTTGAAATTCAAAAGCCAAGTTAAAGAAGCATGATCAGTCCGGAGCAGGAATTTACGGCCGTAGAGGTAATGATGGAAATGTTCTACAGCTTTAACTATGGCGAGCAATTCCTTTCTCGTGACACAATAATTTCGCTCCGACTTGGATAAGCATTTGCTCCAGTAGGCGATGACATGTTCGTTACCGTCTATTTCCTGAGATAAAACAGCTCCAACGCTCTCGTGGCTCGCATCAGTGTCAAGTATGAAGGATTTTTCAGGCTGAGGATAAGAGAGAATAGGCGTTGATGTCAAAGCCTCCTTCAGCTGTAGAAATGCATCCTCGCATTCTTTGGACCATTCAAATTTTTGTTTGCTCTCCGTCAGCTTATGCAAAGGTCGTGCAATATTGGAAAAACCCTTCACAAACTTCCTGTAGTACGTGCAGAGCCCCAGGAAACTTCGCAGCTGATGAACATTTTCGGGGCGGCTCCAATTCTTGACTGCGGATACCTTATCTGGATCTGTTCGTACACCCTCTGAAGAGATAATGTGACCAAGGTAGTTCACCTCACGGCGGAACAGATTACACTTGGACGGGCTTAACTTCAGGTTGGCTTCCTTAAGCTTCTGCAGCACCTTCCTAAGATTAGCCAAATGTTCCTCAAAACTACGTCCTATGATGATGATGTCGTCCAAGTAGACAAGACAGGATTCATAAGAGAGTCCTCGTAACACTGACTCCATAAGACGCTCGAACGTGGCTGGTGCATTGCAGAGGCCGAACGGCATCACTTTAAACTGCCACAAGCCTTGTCCGGTTGTAAACGCCGTCTTCTCTCGGTCGTCGGGGTGTATCTCCACCTGCCAGTAGCCGCTCTTTAAATCCAGGGTCGAAAACCACTTGTGTCCGGAAAGGGTGTCCAGAGTGTCATCGATCCGTGGAAGAGGGTAACTGTCCTTCTTGGTGATGTCATTCAGGCGTCGGTAGTCAACACAAAATCTGGTGGAGCCGTCTTTCTTTCGGACCAAGACGATAGGGGATGCCCAAGGACTGGATGAGGGCTCAATGACGTCATTCTCCTGCATCTCTTTTACGAGGATCTCAACCTCTTCCTTCTTGGCGAACGGTAGTCGTCTTGGATGCTGCTTGATAGGGGGATGATCTCCAGTGTCGATCCTATGCTGCGCTAAACTCGTGCGACCAACATCTTCGGGTGTAGACGAAAACACCTGCTTGAAGTCGTCCACCAATTTTTCCGCAGCGTATCTTTGATCCTTCGATAATGCTGCACTCCCAATTAATTTCGAAGTCAAGGACTCGGAAGACACAGCGGAGGAGGAATCAATTCTTCTGATGATGCAGTTTACGGGAGTACAAGTTGCCAACACTTCTCCTTTCTTAATATTCCTCGGTCTTTCACTTACATTGGCGACTCTCACAGGAACTGCATTCTTTGAAAGGTCCACAAGTGTAGATGCCACTAGTACTCCTTTTGGGCTATTATTCTGGTTAGGATATTCAATTAAACCGAATTTAAAGCTGTTGTTTTCTTTGATGGAGCCTGGTATTAGTACTTCTGATCTAGAGGGAATCAATGAATCAGTTTGGGCTATTATTTGATGAGCAGATTTTAAGTTATTTTCGGTATTGAAAATCACTATGTCTTCCCTCATCGAGTGCAGCTCATTATTTTTAAAGTCAATAGAAAAATCGAATTTTCTCAAAAAGTCCAGTCCGAGAATGAAGGGATCTGTAATGTCAGCGACGAATGCCGTGTGATGGTAAGTGGCGCTTCCGAACATTATTTCTAAGTTCACTTTTCCTTCAATCTCGATTTTGTCACCTGTCACAGTTTGGAGAGTAACGCAGGGCGGCGTCCATAAGATCTTGAGTCCAAATTGACGAGCCACATCAGTCTTAATAATGGTAACGTTGGCTCCTGTGTCCACAATCATTTCGCAGGGAAACCCATTCACATAAGCGTAAATGAAGAGTCCGTTGCAGCCGCCACTTCTTGGGGAAATCTGGAAAACTTTGGGAGACGTCTTCTTTTCTTGGCGAGCTTCGCAATTCCTTCGTACGTGGCCCTCACCGCCACATTTCCAGCACTTCAGTGGTTGTCTACTTTGGTCTTTGCGAGCCGTAATCTTCTTCAGGATCTCTTTGACCTGTCGCTCAATTTCCGAGAGACGAGTCGAATTCGAATCCGGGGCACTCACTTCCACGCTCCTGATTGAATGGCGATCCTTGCGGGATGTTTGCTGTGCAGCCTCGAACTTCATTGCGTAGACTAGACCAGATTTAAGATCTTTAATGTCCGCCATCCGGAGAGCCGTCTGAATTTCTGGATTTCGCACTCCGTCTATGAAGTAGTTCAGGGCCAGGTTATCGCGAACACCCGAAGGACAGTCCGAGAAGGCGAGATGGGAAAGCCTCTCAACGTCTGCTGCAAAAACTTGCAAAGTCTCCCCAGCCCTCTGGAGTCGGGATTTGAGCTGAAGTTGGCTGAATTCTTTTTGGCAAGATTCGCCAAAGCGAAGCTCCAAGGCCGATGATAAGGCTTCGAAGTCATGGTGCTTGTCCTCTGGGAAGGTCTGTAGTATATCAGCTGCATCCCCTCTCAGCGAGGCTGCAAGGTGACAGGCTTTCGTGGAAGAGTCCCAGGAGTTTGCTTCTGCAACGATGAGGAACTGCTTCTTGTAAATATTCCACGAGGTCTTCCCGTCAAACGTGGCCGGTTTGATGGATGGACGAGAAGTTCCAGCTGCAGCTACACAGTCACTTGAGTTGTTGGAGGATGCTGATAACTTTGATTCAATTTCTTTAATTTTCTTTTCCATATGGTTTTCTACTGTGGTGATTCGGTTCTCAACGCTGTCAACTTTTTCTTCTAGAACCTCCACTTTATTTTCTATGTTGGTAAATTTAGTTTCCACCAAACTTTTCATTGACGTGAGATCGCTCTTAATTTCTTCTTGACTTGAAGTTATGCTCGCGGTTAAATCTCTCTTTAATTGTTCTTGATTTGTTGCCAGATCATTTTTTAATTGTTCTTGATTCGCAGCCATGTCATTTTTTAATTGTTCTTGATTAGTTGCCAGATCAATTTTTAATTGTTCTTGATTAGTAGCCATAATCGTCATATCATTCTTTAATTGTTCTTGATTCGCAGCCATGTCATTTTTTAATTGTTCTTGATTCGCAGTCATGTCACTTTTAACAGCGTTGATCGCATCAAGGAGTTTTTGCAGTTGTTCCTCCATTGCTCGAGTAATCACCATAAAATTCCGAAGTCAAAAAGTCCTTAGGAAGAAAAGTCCAAGTTCACAGATAATTCCAAGAAAGTCCTTGAAGATGCCCCACGTTGGGCGCCAAAATTGTAACGAGTCCGTAGCACCTTCAACTTTCTTCAAATGAGCATTCCAATCTTGAGGAAGTAACTATAAATTTATTTACAAGTATGTACACTATTTACAATAAGAGCAGAAAACAATTGCTAAACATCAGCAATTAGGCAGCAAACACTACACTGTACTCTCAACAGTAATTCAGCACCACGTATCTAACGTGAACAGTAATTAAGCAATTACAAAAGCAAAACAAACATTCGCCCAAACGAATAGCGAATAAAACGAGTCACCAGAATCAAATCTGAAAACAACTGACTGACTTGTGTTCAAGGCCAGCTATTTATACACGGAAAGAATTCCCGACAACTTTCTAGTAATATCTGGAATATTCCAAATCATTCATAACTTTAAACAATTCATTCAAGAAAACGCTAGAAATAAAAAGAAAAACACCACTCCGAGCGAAAATGTCTTCACGCTTATTAAAGTTAGGGCAAGTGTAAAAACTACAAAGTGTTACGGGGCCGGTATACAAGTGATAAAAGTGATATCTTCAGATACTTTTGCAACATGACGTCAGATAAAACCAAAACTAATGAAAATGATGCAAGGCAGGGAAAACAACAACTATTTACAAGATTTGTAACAATATTTAAAAAGACATTTTATAAGAAGAAATAAAATCAGCAATTAACATAAACTGGGAAGCTGGGAATAACTTTGAAAACTTAGCTTTTTTTTTCTTGAGATTGTGAACGATGTAACTTTTGATAAAGATCATATTAAAACTGCTACTTTTACAATGGTTATATGCTGCAATCTGTTAATAAAGAATTGAAACAATACCAAGGTACTAATTGAACACTATTAATTGGTTGAAATGTTCTTTTTTGGGAAATTCAGACCCTTTTTTGGACCGTCCCTAAAAAGGGACGCTAGGCATTAACGGGTTAAATTTCAATTAAACAGTCGAGAATGTTTACACTGTTCAAAAATAGATGTTGTTCTTACAGTATAATTCAGCTAACTTGACAGTAATAAACTGTAAAAATTGCTAATTTTACAGTAATAAATTGTAAAATTGCTAATTTTAGTTTATAACTGTGAATTTTAGTTTCAAACTGGAACCTTTTCTGCCAGTATTATACTGTTGTTTTTACTGTAAAATACAGTTAATATTGTGATACTAAACTGTAAAATTGTGGTAATAAACTGTAAAATTGCGGCATTGCAATAATACACTGTAAAATTGCTCGTTTTACAGTTTATTACTGTGCATTTTTCCGTTTTAAACTAGAACCTCTGCTGCCAGTATTATACTGTAAAAACAACAGTTTATTTTGTGCAGTGTAGCAGCAAACCAGAATTTGGAGCCGCACTTGAATCCTTTTGGTGGTAATTGCGTATATAACAAAAATATTGCGCGTTCAAAAATTTTCAAATATTTTACCACCGAATTTTTTTTTCGTGTTTTGTACAAACAAATATAATTGTATAAGTCCTACATCAGAGTACAGTTTACTTCTACTTTCTTCGCCTAACACGTTACTCAAGCCGAAATAGAGAGGGGAAAAAACGATAAAAACAAAAATAAATTTTACTGAATAAAATGTGGATGGAAAAATAAATAAAAATCGGAGTGTACCGAGGAATTCCCAGGGTGATTTTCGCGGGACCAAACGATATCTTTTGAAGGGACAATAAATGTTTGTCAAGGGATTCCGCTGTGCTCTTTCTTTTCTGATTTATCGTCTGCAAATATAAATCTCGCGAGATCTGGTTTCAAGTCGTCGAAATGGCTCGAGTTCTACGGCGGAGGCCTGAAAAAAGGAGTCGATAAAAAGCTTTTTATATTTCACATTAAAAGCTATCCGTACGGTCGGCTCTAGGTTTCTTTTAATGTACAGTACTGTCGGGAGATTTCCGGTAAAAAATTTTCATAAATGTGATAAGTGGAGTTTAAAAAGATACATTTATGTATTTTATATACAATATTGATGTCTATTTTTTCCTTTCGAAGTCATAAAAAAAGCCTTTGTATAGAAGTTTAATAGGATCTCATTTGGAATATGTTGCTCAGTTTTGGTCACCTTATCTTAAGAAAGATATTAATTGATTTGGAAAGGTTCAAAGAAGGGCTACATGGTTAATTGATGAGCTTTCTAATTTAGAGTATGACACCAGGTTTGATAAGTGCACCAGTAGTTGGCCAGTCTCCAGTAGTCGGTCACAATGACATTTAAAAATCCTTATATATTTTCAATTCAAAATCAGATATGACTCACTTGCCCATTCATTAACCTATCATCAATCAGTGGCAGTTAAGTTTTGGGGTTTTTTTTTTTCTTTTTTTTTTTTTGGAGTTGGTAATGAGTCATTTCATTTTGAATGGTCATCCAAGTTTGTGATTCTGTTTATTTTTCAACTAAGAGGACACGTCTTCTTTAAATGGCAATTACACTTATTAATTTCATTCTACTGTAAATCTGAGCAACTTTTATCTTAATGGAATGTCTAGCACAATGCTTCAATGTAAAAGCAAACTCTTGGTTAGACTTAATTGTTTTTTAAAGGGGTGGCCGACTACTGGGTACAGAGTTCTTCTGCATTCCCAATAGTCGGCCATGGCTGGTGAACCACTGGTTCTAAACTGTGTGAATGATGTATACAGAAATCGGCTACATTCTTAAAATGGCTTTTCATTCTAAATATTTATGTTCATCAAATAACAATTAAATTAAAATATTGAAATACAACAAAAAATTAACTGTTTTAAATAAAAAGTCCCTTTCTAAAGTTTTTTTTCAGAAAAAAAAATGTTTAACTTTTGTGCCTAAACATTTTCTGAACCGAATCAAGGAAAATAAAATAAAACTGTTAAAGGGTTAAAATTATCATCACGATACTCAAAAACTTCATCTAGTTAAGTAAGGAGGATAGTAGTTTTGAACTCTTACGTAAACATTTATAGAGTGTACTAGCAAAAATACCCGGCGTTGCCTGGGCCAGTAAAAATATTGAGAAACAATTTATAATCGCTTTTTTTCCCCAAACTAAAAGAACTCAAAACGTACCGCTTTGACGATTTAAAATGTCGCTAAATTTGCGGTAACTGTTTTGGGATACCTAGGATAATTTTTCTCCCCTCCCTACTTTATGCAAATATGCTTAGGTATTATTAAGCCAGTAATTTTTGTCAAAGAAAAATTGTCATTTAATGCTAAGAAAATATTGCTGACCATAAAATGACGCTAAAAGTTTTTGTCCTAAGTGATTTCGAAATTAGTAGGGAGCATTTGACAATTATTTGTGCGAAAAACACAAATTAATGGTAATTTTAGTTTTGGGGTCTGATTAATTTCGTATGCGGATTACTTTCTGCTTTGACGTAAGTTTCAAAAGTTTTTTAATGACAACGTACGGAATCGGCCAAAAAAAAAAAAAAAAAAAAAAAAACAACTTTTCTTCAACTGTGGGAGTATTATTTCGATGATTAAGATTTTGGCGCAGTCTACAAATATCAGACAACAATCGTTTTATTTTAGTTATATCGTAAGAAGTAAAGTATTATTACATAGTCTTTGGCGCCAGAACTGGCGTCAGTGGAAAACATTACCCATAATCTTAGTTATTATAATATTTTTGCAACAAATTCGGCAAGATACCTGTTCGATTGTATTCTAAGTGACCAATTGTAAGTACCGCCCAATCAACGCCAACAAATTTTTAAAAATACTGTAAAATTGTATTTAAAGTTCCATTAAAGTGGAAAATACTGAACCTAATCCATTTATTAGTTGCCAATCTCTTCAAGCGATTACATTACCGATACTCTAAAACTCTAAAACACATACTGTCGGCCCCGCTCAAACGAATACTGTCGGTTCCAAGAAATATTATTTGATTAAGCGGAGAATTCGATTAAGCGGAATCTTTAGCATTGCGTCTATGGCATGGGAAATATCTAGTTCCAGGATATTTTATTCGTTTATCCGTTAGACGATTAAGCAGGACCGACAAATTCACGAAACTTGTGAAAATAATTGATACAGTCAACAATTTACTAACAAAGGAATACAATTTATTCTAAAAAAATAATATTTTCACGCAGCAATGCACATTAAAAAACACATTGCTTAAGGATAAATATTCTACTTACACAACTAAGACTACAAAACGTTTTAAATACAAATCATGGTAAAAGCCTGGATATTCCCCATGAAGCTGGAAAAAAAACCTTCATGATTTGACTTGAGAAAAGCCTTGGACATTAAATACGGAAAGAAGAAATGATGCCCGCAATTTTAGCTTTCGACAGGGAGTTGAGATGATACACTAAATACTGAGTTAGTTTGGTCGATGCCTTTTGATTTATGAGAAATATGTACCTTAAATTGGAATGAAAAAGACGCTACCGATCGAACTTTTTTGAATATCGTTATAAATTATAGCCTATGTGTTATTCTGATGTATATGCTACATTATGGTAAAAGTTTCATCAAAATCCATTCAGTAGTTTTTGCGTGAAAGAGGAACAAACATACATCCATCCATACATCCATCCATACATCCATCCATCCATACATACAAACTTTCGCATATATAATAGTACCGTAAAATGGGGTTAATCGGAACACTTTTCAGCTTTGATTGTAAAAAAAGTAGTTAAAAGATTTTTTTTAAATTTGATTTTTTGGGTAAAAACTTCGGTCTTGCTTTATTTTTGATATTCCAAGCGAAGACAAAGCATTTTGAAAAATTATTATTAAAATATATAGGAAATTATGGGTGTTCCGAATCACCCCGCTGATAGGGGTCAATCGGAACACTTGTTAAAATTTTTATTTTTTTTCAATTTAACCTGTACAAAATGAGTAATATTGATGGGGGAGAATAATAACAGACAATTACTGTCAAATAAATGCATAATTTCAATAATAGTAAACGTGTATAATTCGTCAAAATTCAAAATAATTTTGAACTTATGAAAAATGAAAAGTAATTTTAAGAAATGCTTTTGAATTGAAATACAAAGATTTAACATGAATGGAAGTCACTCATGTCGTCCACAAATATGTACTTGTCCTTAAAACTAGCAATTGTGACTTGGCTTAAGTTTTTTCATAACATCTCCTGGGATGAACTCTGCCTTTTCTTTAGTTTTTTGAAATTTCTGGGTTTCGGGGATTGTCCTGAAAGCTTTTTACGCTTATTCATCACTGTCTGTGTGCTGGATTTTTGCTACATAAAGTCTATGTGACTTTCCCCCTCGTATTTTAAGTAAAAAGAAGTCTCCTGGAGAAAAAATCTTTTGAAATCTGCAACTGTTTGTCATTCTAAGATCTAGTTGCTCACGAGAAGGGATAAACAGTAATAAAACCTTCTCCTTGTCTTGATTAGAAGAATTGGGGTTATAATCTTGATTTTTCAAACAGTTTCCTTCAAATAAGTTTGAATTGGAACAGCAGAACTAAGTGTTCCGATTCACCCCGCAAATTTTTTTTCTATGCCATTTTTCAGAATTCTTCATTTTTATGACACAATTTATAAAAAATGTAAATTCTAATGCGGTATTCTGTTGTTCAGATACATGTATAATTGAAACATACCCCTCTTAGTTTTTAAATATAAGAAGGTTTGATCTTGCATATGAAGTTTTGCAGTCTATGGAAATGTGATGTTTTCTAGCGTTTCACGTGCAGCCCTCCTTAGAAGCCAATAGCGTTGCCAGATTGACAAAAGTAATTTTTTCCTACTCCCTATGATCTTACCT
Source organism: Uloborus plumipes (assembly GCA_038373865.1). Taxonomy (NCBI): domain Eukaryota; kingdom Metazoa; phylum Arthropoda; class Arachnida; order Araneae; family Uloboridae; genus Uloborus; species Uloborus plumipes. The sequence goes on from JAXGGA010000755.1 coordinate 33,999, forward strand.
TACTAAGAAAAAAATTCATGGTGAAAAATACCCAATAGTTTATTTATGAAGAATTTCGTTGTACGGTCGGGAAGTTTTGTTCCGATTGACCCCGCTGTTCCTATACACCCAATTTTACGGTAGTAAGATTAGAAATCGTTATGTTTTTCCTATTAAAATTACCAGTCTGTCGTTCTGAAACTTAACCCAACTCATCAGGCACAATCGTCGTGTCGAGGCTTCGAATCCGGTAACCGTCGCTTCTTGATGCCAGATCCGCGCGTGCAAAACCTGTGCGAGAAAACCATCTCCCCAAATCTCCATTTATCTCCATTACAATATCGCGAAGTGTCTCCGCGCTGCGAACTTTAATTAATGACTAAAAGATGGTTTCCGAGGGAGTTAATACAAATTATGGATCCCCCCAAATGGAATATTTATATTGATTACGAAGTTCGGGCCGCCTGACAGCCGCTGTAATGATTACGGATGGTTATAAGAGAGAGTAGGTGATTTCTCTATCCACACCTCGCCTCATATATACACCGCGTCTAGGGTTTCTTCTCCGGGAATATGGAATCAATAAAAGAAAGGTTTCGGTGAAAGAAAGGTGGTGATGGATCAGATTTTTCTGCTTCTTTGTTCCGGAGATTTTCGGAAATTGATAGAGTTATGAATGTGTAAGTCGTGACAGAATCTATGAGGAGATTTTTTTTTTTTTTTGCATTGCAATTAGTGCAGTCATTCAGAGTACAAATATATAATAAATAAATTGAAAACATGGTATTGACTTTTTTTTTAATATACAGTCGAGTCTCGATAACTCGAAGCCTTATAACTCGAATCTACCTTTATCTCGAAATTCATTACTTCTTACTTTTTTGAATGAGTGTGAAAATAATATTGATAGTGCTTTGAAATTTGACATACATTTTAATAAATACACAACAATGACCGTGATCAATAAAGAATGTTCAGTTAAAGGCTCACTTAGATTCTAGCATGAAATTAGTTAAAAACTCTTATAACTCACGTTCTAATTATTTTAGAACATTAGAACGGATTTTGTCTGATGCAGAAAAATCAGGGCTTTCTATTGATACTAGTCTGTGCGAGCATGTTTTTTGACCTCATATCAGAGGATTTATTCACAAATACTGCTTAAAGTAGGTGTAAATTAACAATTTTACTATTTAATGGTTAATTAATTAATTTGATTACATTAACTTGATTATACAAGTTTGATTCACAAATTCTTTTGTTTTAGCACACCCGCTCATATTTTAATACTGTTGTATCTATTGGTATAAAATAGAAGAAAACTCTAAAAGCATTGTCTTGTTGTAGAAGATCAAGAAATAACAATAATAAAACTGTGTAAAATAAATTATTGTCTTGTTTTCATGCTATCTAGTTCTTTGACATACCCTTGAAACATGTGAGAAGTAAAATTTAAAATAAACTATTTTACTGCAAGTAGTGAAATTTGAATCCGGAAAAACGCTTTCAGTCTGATTTTCTAAGGTAAAACCTTCTACGTATTTACGCATGCGTCAGGTCTTCTCTGATCTTACCAAAACACTGGTGATGGTAAGATAACAATAAGGGGAAGAATCATAAGAAGCATTTTGAGCCGTATCAAACAACGTGGAACGATGCTCATTTCAAATACATAGTTTAGTTGAATGTGTCAAAAGGATAGCAAATGCAGGTTTTAAATTGAAATCTTCGGAATGTTCCCACCCACAACCCATCACCCCTTTTTTAAGTGGAATGTTCCCGAGTGCTGGGCGCGACTTCAAGGACGGACAGTAACTTCGCTTGTATCTACGTATGTAATTGGATCTTTTCATCCACTTCCAGATAAAGGATTCTGTTCAACTTTGGTATGCAATAATATGTAATCAAATAACTAATCAACCATTAAATATTAAATTAAATTTATTCCAACTTTAAGCAGTATTTTTGCATAAATTCTGTAATATGAGATCGAAAAGATGCTCGCACAGACTAGTATTATATATCAATAGAAAGCACTGATTTTTCTGCATCAGACAAAATCCGTTCTAAAGTTAAAAAATAATGAGAACATAAGTTATAAGAGCTTTTAACAAATTTCATTCTAGAACATAATAAAGGATTAAACTGGAAATTCATTATTGATCATGGTCATTGTTGTGTATGTAATAAAATGTATGTCAAATTTCAAAGCATTATCAATATTATTTTCAACCTCATACTAAAAAGCAAGAAGTAATGAATTTCGAGATAAAGGTAGATTCGAGTAGAAAACTTTGAGATAAAGGTAGATTCGAGTAGAAAACTTTGAGATAAAGGTAGATTTGAGTAGAAAGCTTTGAGATAAAGGTGGATTTAAGTTATAAGTCTTCCAGTTATCGAGACTCGACTGTATATTAAAGCAAAAGTTAATACCATACTTTTAATTAATTTATTATATATTTATATTTTTACTTTCTTCTATATCTAATACAGTGAAATCTGTGTATAACGATACTCAAGCGACCGAGAAAAAATATCGTTATAGACAGATTATCATTATAGACAGTTTGAGCAGCAAGCTCAAACTGTTGGCTGGGACCAAACCAAAATATCGTAATAGGCAGGTTTATCGTTATGTACAGTATCGTTATACACAGGTTTCACTGTATATAGAAGAAAGTATTGGTTTTGTGAAAATTTTCGAATGTCGAATTTTGACGGATTTGCACGTTTTGAGGTGCGCTGAGTCCATTTCGACCATTTTTGGAAAATGTCTGTCTGTGTGTCTGTGTGTCTGTGTGTCTGTCTGTGTGTGAGTCTGTATGTGTGTGACCAGTTTTTGTGGCCGCGCTAGAGCAAAAACTACTGCATGAAATCGAACAAAAATTTTTGTACATATGTACTACCTTGTGAACTGGTGCACCTGACTTTTTTTAGCGAATTCCTCAAAGGGGGGAGGAGCAATCGCACGTGATCTGCGCGGGGATGATTGCTATATCTCAGAAAGTAACCGGCAGAATTAAACGAAAATTGGTCCATAGGTAGACCCTACTAAGTACATGTGCTGATTTAATTTGTTTGTCAATATCTCGAAGGGGGGTGGAGCAATCGCACGTGTTCTGAGCGGGGATGACTGCTATATCTCAGGAAGTAACCGGCGGAATCAAACGAAAATTGGTCCATAGGTAGACCCTATTGAGTACAGGTACTGATTTAATTTGTTTGTCAATATCTCGAAGGGGAGTGGAGCAATCGCACGTGTTCTGCGCGGGGGTGACTGCTATATCTAAGGAAATAACCGGCGGAATCAAACGAAAATTAGTCCATAGGTAGACCCTATTGAGTACAGGTGCTGATTCAATTTGTGTGTCAATATCTCAAAGGGGGGTGGAGCAATCAAAAGTGCTTATTTTGTCATTGCACCTACTGTATCTCGGGAAATATTGCTGCGATTTGAATGAAATTTGGAATAACACTAACCCAATATGGAAACAAGCATCGAATAAATTTTGGCGCCAATCGCCCCAGGGGGAGGGTGGGGTGATTTTTGCGCTTAGTCAACAATGCGAAAAATTAATTCATTAAAAAATCGCTTTCACGCTATTTAATTATCAAAACAGCTGAAAACTTTCAATGATTTGAAAATTTTAACTGTTGCCAATTTCTTTTGACTAACAAATAAAACGTTTGCAATTAATCTAAACAAGGCTTTTGTAATGATTTCCAATTTCACTCATTGATTCTGCATTTGCAGGGTTATTACGATAATTGGGAAATTGGTGCTGTTTCCAATTATTCGGGCGAGTACGTATTTTATTTTGTAACCGAAATTCATAAGATAGATATAGAAGAAAGTTTCGTGACGGCTACGACAGCTAGTTTAAATAAGAATTTATAACAGGTCAATTTGTTTTAAATTTTAAAACTGTTCACCTCGAATACATTTAAAAGGGAAAAACTTTAAAATAAAAGATAAAAAATGTTTTTTGAATTTCAAAAACTGTTTATATGAGCTTGGTTCACACTTAAAAGTATGAAATAAAATAAGTGCATAATTTCTTGATGACAACACTCAAAAATTTCAGTTGATCCTAATATCCTTGTATTTAGATTACTTCTACATGAGCCAATAAAGTTTGAATTAAAAAGTTAGAGAAAATATAGGCAGTATGCAGCTTAGTACGAACAGTGTGTTACATACATTTCTTCCTTGCTCAATTATTAATTTGAATTTTATTGACTGCTTTTGAATTAACCTGAATATAAAGACGGATAACCTGCCATTTTTGAGCGTTGTCATCAATAAATTATATACTTACTTTAATTCATACTTTTTAGTGCGATTTAAGCTTATGAAAATATACTTTAAAATTAAAAAATATTTTTATTTGTATTAATACCTACTCTGCATCGCGTAGCCAATTAGATCCATGGACTATTTATCCTTATTATCAGCAAAATGTAGTCATAGGGCAACTCAAGCATAAAAAGCAAGTATCTTTAAAGCAAGTATAACCATCCTATCCTCAAAATTAATTTTATAAAAATATTTTAACATGTTTTATTTTTACATTGAAAAACATATATATTTTTTTCAAAGAACAAAAATTCATGCAGTGTTTGACATAAAGCTTTTCTGTCAGAAAGTGGAAGGAAATACATTGGGAGCTCATGAGAGGGGGGAGCAAGTTGTGGCTTCAGCTCCCTCCTTAGAAATTAGTACTTATTTGCTTTTAATGTAAAAATAAAATTTTTCGGTCAAAATATAAAAATGTTTCTAATCAAATCGGAGTAAATCAGAAAAATTAAAATCTTCGTGAGTCTAGTACTTTCATATACTCAGTTAATCGCAGTAACTGTAAAAAATGTATTTTAACTGTAAACCATGGGGAAAATATCTGAGCGCCCTCAAACACTTAACATTATGCATATTCCCATGATATGTTGGTTTGTAATTGACTTTATTTAATGATGAAGAGATTGGTTCTGTGAATGACTCCTTGTACCTGCACAACAGCACATTTATTTTTTATTTAATTTGTAGTTACATAAAATAAAAAATTGTTTTAATGAAAATTAACAGGTAATAAACGTGCTGCCATCTAGTGATATCTACGAAAAGCTCCCAAACAGAAACCGGAACTGAAGCGCAGTATGGGTTTCAGTGACAAGCCCGCCAAAAACGTGCGGAGTCTTTGTAGCTTCTGAACTTGACATGTCTCTTTTGTCTCTCTCTGCAGCAGGTCAAACAGAAGTGACTCGGACGAAACAATTCGGTTCGAATAATCGGATTAAATGTAATCCAGTAAGAAAGGTTTAAGGGGAGGTTTTCAGTAAAGGTTATGACGGATCAAGTGCCTGAATTATGAGTAAGCTCTCGTATAGGTTTCTGGGTCACTAATCTGAAAGAAAAAAGTTTTGCTTTTCTTATTTTAGTTATTTAAATAGTAGTTACAAAATATCTTAATTATCGCAGGTTCATAAGATGTTAAAATTAAGTCGTTTAAAATCAAAACCAGTTGAATCCATTTTTTAATGAAAACTAATTTTATTGAAATAAACAGCAAGTTTAGAAGCTCCTTTACCAATGGCTTAAAGGCAATAGATCCAAAACTACTAGAGCTCAACAAAAAGTGAATATCTGACATTGACCGATCATTCTGACATTGGACATGGGGCACATTTCTATTTCAGAGCCCCCCACCACCCCCGCTTCTCATATCCGTTATGTGTTACAAGTAAAAAATATCTTGCGATACCAGAATGAAATAAAACTTTTGTGCAAAGATCAATTAAAAAAAATAATGCTACCAAATTATTAAGACAAAAATTTACGTCAACATACACAGAAGGCTGTTAGTATTAATAGTAAAATACACAGTAGGCATTTTAGTAAAATATATGCTAGGCATTTAATATTTAGGAGGCGTTGGATAAAGTAAGGGGATTTTGGGTCCCCTGAAATCTAAGAGGAGGGGCTTGTGCCCCGCGTGCCCTTGCGGTAATCAGGCTCTGGTGAATATACGTAGGTTGCTACTTATATTTCTGGCCTAATCAGGAAAAAACAAATATTTCTGGCCAAAATTGGTTTTATTGTTTTTAACACTATTCTGAAAGAACACTAGTGAACTTTTACATGAGTGTTGACCAATTTTTGAGGCATTTTTTCCCACTAAGTTTTAATTACTCAAAAACATGCATTTTTAAATCATGAAACGCACCTTCTGGTGTCGGAAACAGTTAATCACGTGATTTCTTTTAAATGTTCGCGAACTAAAAATAGTCTTTGAGTCGCCAGGCAATGCTGTACGAGGTTTGACCTATCCACTCGATGTTTTGACCAGTCAAAAACTCCTTCATTTGAGGCGATACACGAGAGCTCGCATTGCTGTGTGAAGAAAGATTCCCCTCATCTTTTGCTTTTCCAACTTTTGTTCTGTTTTCCAACAAACGAGTAGTTAGTAACCAGTCAAAAGGGATAGTACTGTATATCTATAATACGACTGTCGACACATTACCGGTTATTGTGAGGAACCAGGCAGCCATTTGCCTCGGTGTGTTTCTAGCACGAAAACTTTTGTTGGCTTTATTTAGCATGAAAGACAAAATTTACAATCAAATGGTGTTTTCTTTTTGTTCTAATATGCATATATCCAAGATTCGTCACCTATATAGATGTTATAAATCGCCTTTGATGCACTTTAAATGCATTTTTTTAGAATTTCTTTGCACTCGTTGACATGAACCTTCATTTAAGCTTTTTCCAAATTCCAAGGGATTCAACTGGAACAACTTTTTTTTTCGGCCAAATGTTTATGTAATATCCTATTGATGCTTGTCCTACTATTAGTAGAGGGGCTATGGTCCAAAATATAGCCGGAAACTGCATTTTGTGATAAAAACATGAAAGTTGGTGTGTATGTAGACAATGTATTTATAAACATTTTTAGAAGGGGAGCCATTCCGAAATCCCCACCCAAACCCCTCCGGCGGCCTTTTTTGGTCAAAAAGTCCGAAATTGCTTTTCTTATTTCTTTTTCAAAAAACACCTTTTTTATCATCTTATTAGAGTTCAATTATGTTAAACAAAAATTAGAAAACCGTCAAAATAGCTTAAAACCGATTAATTTTAATAATACTCATTAAAAATTCGTTTTTTTCTAAAAAACTGAAATTGATCAAAATCTTCCAAATTGTTTTCAGGGGCCGGTTTAAGGGTATCCAACTATGTATCTGAAAGCACTATATTAAAGAAAAACAATTTAGTTGCATTAAAATCCCAGCAATCCGAACCCCAAAAATCCGAAACTTTGGAAAACCCGAGCATATTTTTTAAAACTTACTCATAAAAATGTATTGCAAAACTGAAAATAAAAACAGAAATTAAAAATCATAAGCAAAACTAGTACTTTTTCAAAACTTAAAAAAAACCGTTTGAATTGTTCCTTAAGAATGAATATTTATCTTTGATTAATTAAAATAAAACCAGTTTTCTTTATGGACGAAAAAAGTAATAAAAAAAACTTCAAACATTTTGAAAAAAAATACGCAATGTCATGGAAATTTCACTCACATTCAGCAGGATTATAAGTTACGCTTGCACCTATAAAATAGGGGGGAGGGGGAGGCACGATCATATTTTTATACAACTGCGAAATTCTAAAGAAAAAGCTTTAAAACAAATTTCAAGTTTTTTTTCTCATTAAACGATTTGAGGAGTTTGTTCTCTCTAAAAGATGAGAGAAGAAAAAAAAAATGCTGTAATAAAAAGTTTAGTGCTGTGTTAATTAAGCAACTTCTCTACTACTTATCATATTGTGCTGTTATTGAAAAGTAACCCTTTATAACAAAAGAAACAACTGAATTTCAATATAAATCTGAGCAAGCAATTATATACAATGATTATGTGTAATGGCTATATACAAGCTGATTTTTCGTAATTGAACTGGCTAGTAATTTACATAGATATACAACATTTTCCATTGCAGAATTTACACATTGGTGCACACAGTCCATTTTTGAAGCACCAACAAGTTTTTGAGAGCAGTTTGTTTTACACTTGCGTGACGTAAATTCGCTTAAGACATTTCACCTCTTTCAAGAATTCATTTGTTAATTTAGTTTCTATGAAAAGCATTTCTGACTTATTTAATCCATCAAAATTAGATTGTGGTGGTTCCTTCACTGAAAGATATGCTGGATTTACAAATAATGATATACCTGATGTGGTAACTGAGCGACCTTTTTAGAAGATGGTATTTCGGGAAATACAAGAGGAATTTTTGAGCCTTGCTGCTGAAATGGCACATGCTGAAACAATGAAATGCTTGTTATATGGAAAGAGTCCTTGTTTGTTGTACTACTAGAGTTATAATAAAAATTATCGTGTGCGGCCGGTGTAAAAACAAAGATCCTGAAATGTGAGGGAAATGTAGTTTTATATTTATCAATTTGTTTAACTGATGCTTTGCAGAGTCCAGTAGAAATCTTTAGAAGCCTTGAGTAAGAAATGAAAAGTTCCAAAATATGCATTATGTCAACAAGACTTTTTCTTCTAGTCTGTTCGTGTACTTTAATGGCCAAATAAACAGGTATTGGTTGTTCCTTGTTTACTTGATGCTTGATAGTTTGCTTTGTTAATTTGTTTGAAGTATATATATATATATATGCATATTAAATACAACTGACAAATTGCAAGTAATGGTTGAGAAGGAAGACCATCAATATTGCAAGTACCATATAACAAGTTATTTAAAAGGACGGAAGGAGAGGATCAACAGTTTCTTGCTGACTCTTCAAATCCGCCTTCGACGCTGGCAGTTGACTTTTAAATGCATGTCCTAGTGGAATTCACTATCATGTCACTTGCGAGAGCATCTTCGAAACTGCTAGTGCTGGAGACACATATTGATTCACTTACCTTTACAAACTAAAACATATTCAAAGCCTGATTTCTCTGCATGCATATGTCCATGTCCGAAGTGTGATAATATCTTTGCTCTAAGTCCGGTATTGTCAACATCATTAGCAGATTTATTTTCGATTGATAAATTGTGTTGTAGCATAAGTCTCCTATTCCTTCAGAGTAATATTTTAGTCGAACGAATATTCTGAAAATTGGATACTTATCACCTTTGTTAACTCTAAGATTTCGCAAGTAAGATATTACTCGGTGTAGGGCAATTAATTCAATTCGTAAATAAATATTTTCCTCAGAACAATCATTTGCTGTCCTTAATGAGTGATAAAGTTTTACAAGTAAAGTTTTACGAATGCAAGTACGGTGGTACTTCCATTCTTGAGCTATTATGTCAGCTTGCGCCAACTCAGCAGTGAGCGTACTGTCTGTTTTTACCAACACGCAATTTCGTACTTTCTGTCAACTGATTTCGTCAGAACTAGATGTAACTCCTGTCTATTTTCACCAGGCTTATCAGAAAAGAAACACAAATCTGGAAAGGATGAAGTACATTTCTTTCTCTTCTGCTGAACTGAAGCCTCTTCAAAATGTTTACTTACGTGGCACTCTTCAAAGTTTTCCTTTCTTTTTCTTTCTTCAGCTCTTCTGACTTTTGCACTGTTATACCTCAAGATACAAGAGTTATGCCACCTATCCCTCTTTTCATTAAATTTTTCCGATGCAAATAATTCTTCAAATTTAAATCTACCTACAGTTACGAAGTCTGATAATTACCTAATTTTTGCCTGTTTTGACAGAATTTCGAACATTGTTTCATAACCTCAGTACAAGACTGATACATTTAAAGTTGCTGCAGGGCACAATAGATTTTTTTTGGAGTTAATTTCGAACAGAAAATAAATCTTATCCAGCAAATATCTGCTGCAATAATTTTGGTAAAAACAACATTTCCTGGGGTTGTTTTTACCAAACATAACACCTGGTTGCCATTTAAACTTTTAAACCATTAAAGATTTAACCATGCCATTTAAATTTTTAACCATTAAAGTTTACCATTTAAACTTTAACACTTAAACAAAATTAAAATAAATGCATTTAAAACAATACTTTTGAACATGTAAAACCACAAGACTATGAGAAACCGTAACTTATAAAAATATGAGCATCTTTCCTAATCTCGATCCATATAAATAGCATTTACGGGAACATATGAACAATGACACATGTTACCAATGATAAACACACTGGAAAATATTCGTCACCTAATGAACGACCATATTTGGAGAAAAAAAATCAGCAACGGCAACAATAATAAAAATTAGAGGAAAAATAAATTTAAAACTAAAACTTTAAAATTTCTGAAATTGAAACTTTAAATTGTATTTTGGTAGAATCATGCTATCTTGACATTAACTTTTCCCTCAAGTTCTTGTGCTTTTGTACCCTTGGGGAACATTTTCAATGATGTGTGCTTAGTCATAAAAATGAGAGGTATCATGACCGGATAATTGGATGGTTCGGTCAATTAGGATCCGGATAACCGGCACCCTACTTTTTTTAAACATTTATTTAATGTATATTTACATTCTTAAACCATTAATGCATTTATTGGGGGAGGGAATTCACTTCCACGAATTTATTCTTAAAACATATCGATTTGCCAAAAAAAAAAAGCATTTTTGGGTTGTTCTTTTTAAAATTAGTCTCTAAGTGGAGCTTTAAACGATAAAAAATACAATAAACGCCTATGTAATGACATAGCCAATGATTTAAGAAGAAAATAATAATAATAATTACAAAAAAGCGCTATTTCTAGTTTTGGACCAAAAATGGCCGCTAAGAGGGGTTTGGGGGGGATTTCCGATTGACTCCCCTTCTAAAAATGTTTTTTTATACATTGTCTACAAACCTACCAAATTTCATGCTTTTATCACAAAATGCAGTTTCTTTTCCCGTAGCCCCCTTACTATATATACAGCCCAAAAATGCCTCAATCTCACAGTATGTGAGAGTTCATGGTAGAGAGTTTACTGTAAGTTCACGCTTCATCAGTTCACTAGCAATATCGATATTTTCAAACACAACTACCGATTTTTTACGACCTTCATGAAGTTCTTCCTGGAGCGGACGTGGACCAGGATTTAATTGGGTATTCAAGTTTTTTACATTGCATAAGATGGTGTTGCAATACTTCAAGAAGAATTAAGTTCAACGATACACGCGATACACCACGATATACGCTCTGCGTTATAATTTACGAGTTGTACTGTTCCCATGTGCGGTCGTTCGCTGGTATTCTAATTTCACATTAGCTACCAGTTTTTTTCTCTCTCTTTGCTCTATAACAGGATTTTTGCCTCCAACTCGGCTACTTTCGTATTCCATGCTGATAAGCGCACAATGGGCTCGAAATTTCAGTCCATGGATCGAAATAGCCAAGTTGGCGGTGTATTGCATGTTCCTGCCTTAGCCCTTGCTTAGGGGCGGTTATTCACTGCTTGATACACACTTGTTTAGATAATCCCTGTCGAAAACTAGGAAAAAGAGTCGCACAAAAATTTCACGAGACAACTCCGTTTGCTATAAAAAAACTTTCACACAACTTCTTTAAAAAACACAAATCTCACTAAAAGGTAAAACTTTCTGGTAGAATTCTATTTGAAAATGTCAAATTTTCATTTGGAATCATCGGCCATCACTGAGCAATACCTTTTGCTGCCAAGGATATAAATATAAATAGCAACCTTCGTACAACAGGGGTTTTAAGCCAAAACCCCTTTAGATCCATAGTTCCGCCTTCGGAACTATGGAATTTAAAAATTGGACTTCGCTGGTTTTCTGTACCTCAAATTTCTGTTATCAAGACTCTCGGTGTCAAGTCATTGTTTTTTCAAATAAATATCCCCAACTTATAAATGATAAATGGCATATAAACAAAATCAAACAACCATGAAATTTTAACCAAGCCATCTGATAACAACCCCACGTTACTAGAGTACTATTATATCACGGTTACACAGTAATTCATTTAAAATAACCTGCAAAACTTTTTTTAGAGTGTTTACACTTTACATTGACCCAGATCCTCTTTTCTTTCATTGTTTCTTCGGAGCGCTAAGAGACAATAGTTTCTGTCATCGCATATCACCAAATAACTCGACAATGGGTTCCATATGTCACCACCTTTTACCTCCCCTGTTGGTAGAAAAAAAAAACGATCGAAACCACAATTCTAGACTTATGATGTATAAGAAGACACTTTGTATGTCCCCTGCACACTCTTGACCTTCATTTTAAAGCATTTCCTTCGTATAAATACGGGATATAAGCTTTGTTTTGGTTTTAGTTGCTCTTGAAATTGAAAAGTATCGCATCTATAAGGTAAGGTAATTATTTTGCAAGTTAATTTTATTTTAAATATGTAACTATTAATACATGATTAACATTTGAGCTACCTAATAATCTTTAGTTAAAATGTTAATTAATTCTTATTAATATAGCAACTTAGTTCTGAAGATTTAATGCTATTGTTATGGATGCTCTAAAAATTGAAAAAAATGCGTTTAAGTCGTTGCTATAATTGATACTTTATCTAATTTTAAATTTGGAGGAAACATTATTTTGTGTGTTAATAGACCATTTAAAAGTTTATTAATTGAATTATGTTAATGTGATTTGTCAGGTTCTTTAATAGGCTTTCTGTTATGTTTTTTAAGTTGGCGGATTATTTTATTTTACCCCTTTAATGTATTAATTAAGTTATATAGCGGATTATTTTTCCCTTTAATTTAACTTCTTTCAAACGCCCCTTAATACTACAAAACTTCAACTTGGGTTAAAAACAGCACATGACAGCATAAGTAGATGGACAACTGAATCGGAATGCATAGAAAAAAACAAGGAATTGTCTTTTCGGTCAACGTGTCCCAAATAAGCCAGATTTTAATGGTAAAAGCAGCACGGCATGTGATCATTAGATATTTCTCAAGTCCCGCTAATAGAATTATAATTCATCTAGGCCATCCCAATTTTAATAATTTTTTATCAGAGAAAGTAACATTCATTTTTTAGTCACGATGATACATATGCTGCTTTTCCCATTAAAATCTGGCTTATTTGGGACACTCTGTCCGAAAAGGCTCAAGCACATTTCTTTGTTTTTTAATGTATTCCGATTCAGTTGTTCATCTACTTCTGCTCTTACGTACTGTTTTTGACCCAAGTTGAAGTTTTGTAGGATTAAGGGTAAAATCGTCAGTTCGAGCCGTTTTTTCAATTCCTTCATCCTTAAGAAATATAATTTTTCTTGACATTTTTGATCGATACGGCATGTCTGAATTTTCTCTGCACGAAGTAAAAGACAATGAACTTCCATATTATAGCCGATTTAAAAGACAAAAAATTAATAAAATAGGTTCATTTTCAAATTTCGGCTTCCTAATTTTCTCATCTTTTTTACACAAGAACTACAGAGCTTTTTGGACTTTGATTACTCATTCAGCAATCTCTGCACTTTATATTCGAATAATAAAGTCCCGCCTTTCCTCCACCAATCACATTTTAAGAGCTATTTGCATAAAATCTGACTTTTGTCTAAACTTTTGAAACAGCAAAAAGTAAAAAGTCTTTTGTAATTTCCGATTTTTGTCTCGGATATATTTTTAATAACTCCAGACTCGTATTTGGAACCATATTGTGTACCTGCAGTAGAAATTTAAAAGCAATTCGCTAAATAGTTTTATTTTATTCATATACAGCGAACTCTCACTTATGCACCGGCCCAAGGGACTAACAGAAAATGGCGTATAAGTGAGAGAGACGTATAAGTGAACAAGCCTATTTAAAGGACATAGTTTCGCGCAACATAGTTTCTAATGAGAGAATGAATAAGAATGTTTCTATAGATCACCAAGGTCATATTACTACGGTTTGGCAATTACTGTAACGTAACTACAGTGATAACGAGAAAACAAAAATTGTAGCATTCCTAATTACAAACTGCTCCCTTTAAGATGATCCACAATAGGTAATTGTCCCTCTCCAAACTTTAGTTCATGCAGAAAAAATGCCTTCCGTAAGCAATAACGGTGAAAGATTAAAGAGGAAAGTGAAGAAAAATGCTTATTTTTTAAAGAAAATAAATATTTTTTTTACATTTTACGGAGAATTCGGCGCATAAGTGAAATATTTACCTTTAGAGCGACGCATATGGGTCATTTTCACCATATGCTTACATTTTAGAATTTTTAAGTAATTTTTTTAACTTGCTATTTTCTTTTAGAATCACTAACAGAAATTTTGTCACATATTTTAGGTGTGGGAAAAAGTAATTGGTTGTACACTTTGATGCATAATTAAGTATTCAAATGCTGTTGTAAAACTTTAAGTTGCAAGGAAAATTGTCGTTCGTTACTATACAAAATCAATATGAAATCTCACTTTTACACTATAACATAGCGCCTAGAACCAACTTCATTTGAAATTATTTGCGTCCCTGAAGCTTAAAACGATGTTTTTGATCATTGAAATACAGAGAACTCTCACTTATACGCCGCCTCATTTATGCGCCTTTTTCACTTATACGACGATTTTAAAAGGTCCCAGCACATTCCATAGCAAAATAATGAGAGTATCATTTGTTTATGTGTCGCTCTAAAGATAAATATTTCACTTATGCGCCGAATTTTCCCTAAAATGTAAAAAGTTTAATTTATTTTCTTTAAAAAATAAGCTTTTTTCGTCACTTTCCTCTTTAATCTTTCGCCTTTATTGCTCACGGAAGTCATTTTTTTTGAACCGGAGAGGGACAATTATATATTTTGCATCGCTTTAAAGTGAACAGTTCGTGATTAGGTAGGCTGCTATTTGTGCTTTCTCTTTATCATTGTAGTTACGTTACAATAATTGTCAAACCGTAGTAATATGTCCTTTTCTATGGAAACATTCTTATTCATTCTCTGTCAATAGAACCTATGTTGCATTTTAGTCCTTTAAATAGACTTGTTCACTTATACGTCTCTCACTTATGCGCCTTTTTTTGTTGATCCCTTGGGCTGGTGTATAAGTGAGAGTTCACTGTATTGATCAAAAACTGCATGGTAACGGACTTGACATTTGGTAACGGATTTGACCAGTAACGGACTTGACATTTCAACAAAAATGTTAAATTATGGCTAGGTTATCGAATTAAAAAAATGAACAACAATATACATTTTCTTAGAGTTGTATAATAAACAATATTTCGGGGTAAAAGTTGGTAAAAAGTAAAATTAATACTAAAATCCTTGGTAACAGACTTGACAAAGAACAAAAATACGCACCTGGAAGAAATTTTGTGCGAAACGCCACAGCAATACTTCTCGACTCATTAAAACAAAACGGTACGAAATAGTTATTTCACTAGTTTGTAAAGTTAACTTAATACGTGTTATCATCTTTTGATTGCAATAAATACCTTTTTTAGCTAAAATAATCTTGGGGTAACGGACTTGACAAGAACTGCCAGACAAAATATATTCATACATTTCTTAATGAAAAAAAAATACTATTGTCAATATTTATTATGAATATCAGAAACTAATAGTCAATATATAAAAAAAATTGGTTTTATATACTTTTTTATACATTTAAGTATATAAAGTAGTTGAACTTGCGAAAATTGGAAATGGGTAAGCGTTTTTGCCTTGATTCTCATTTTTAAAGAGTTATATAACAATAAATAAATAAATTTCAATAATTTTTTGAGTGATAGAATTTTTTTGGGGGTATTTCTTGCAGAAAATAATTGGTCGCATTGAATTTAAAAGATAAGTTATGCTTCAAAATCGTCTTTTTAACCTCCGGACAGCAAATGTAAGCAAATTTTGAAAATGACCCATATACGAATAAAACTATCATTGTTTTACTATGGACTGTGCTGGGACCATTTAAAATCGTCGTATGAGTGAAAAAGGCGCATAAATGAGGCGGCGTAAAAGTGAAAGTTCACTGTATTTGCATTTTGTCTAAACTTTTGCATCGCAGTGTATTAACCCCTACCCTGTTTTGCACTTACTCCGTACCGGCATGGTTTTCGGGCCTTCACTGATTTGCCCGCACGGCGTGCGGGCAATGATTTGTATTTCGAACGTATCGTTATTATTTTTCGCAACAAATCATTCTTATAGTTGGCGATTGTTGTCCAACAAATGATAGTTTGCAGTCTATTGTGTTTTCTATTCTGATTGGTTCAAGAGCGCGGGTAAATGTAAAATGAAAAAAAAAAAAAAAAAATTCATGTTTTCGACCAAATTCTTGCAAAAAATATGAAACTGTAAAAGGGTTATTGACAATGAGATGCAATACAAACACGGAAGGAGGGAACGGAATGCCAAAATTCGCGTTATTTACGTTTCGACATTCAGTTAGTTTGTAAACTTAAGTAGCAAAAATTAACTGTATAATTACTGTGTTTTCATTTATTTGGGCAACAATTAAAAAGCGGAAGTAACAAATTACTCTTACTATTATTTTACATTGTTTTTGTCAACAGTTTAAGTTGAAGTAATTGACTTGCATTAAGAAACTTAAGAAATAGTCTTTAAAAAGGTTTAATCCTCCAGTTTTAAGACTATATATTAATATGATGCATAGTTTTCAAAGCAATCATGGTTGCTTTTTGCTTTTTGTTTCTTTAATTTTTGACTCATACACAAATCGCACCTGGAGGCTGTTTTGTATAAAGAGGATTGTGTAAAGTCATACAAAAAGGATTGGGTTTCATCAGCTCAAAGTTTTGCATTGAAAAAGCCATTACTTGTAACGCCGAAACAAGTTTTTGCAGTTTTCCTGCTTTTTACGTTGTTTTATTTTCCTTTATATTTACCAGCAGAAATATATTTATTTATTTTTTGGTATTAGGAGTTTGATTAAAAATTTACACAATAATTTATTAATTATGCAGGATTGAAAATGAAAGTCCAGATGGAACATGTCGTATTCTTTGGTGTCTTCTGCCAATTCTTGCACCAAGCTTCATTCGAGGACCAAAAGGAAGATGCCAAGGTTAGTCGTTTTTTTACATACTTAGTAGGGATGCACCGATAAGCAAATTGGCCGATTACCGATTACCGATTAATCGGCTAATGATAATCGGCCGAATAATCGGTAGAGCCGATTAGTTATTAGGATCATTATTTTTTAATATTACAAAGCTCACCCTCACTGTTTTTCCCCTTGCTTTTGCAATTCCGATTTCAGAAATAGCTACTTATTTATTAATGAGAGAAGAATTGTTTTTCTCCATTTTTAAAATTTTCTCAAAATACATAATTTCAAAAGTTTATCAAATTTCTTTGAACCAATCATAATGTTTTTGTGAATAAAATAGCATTAAGAGCCTAGATATGAATTTTTTTTAAAAAAAAATTAGGGGGAAGCTGTGGTGAGCACTTTAATTTAGGGGTATTCTTAATTCTAATTAATTTTTCAATTATAAGTTGCTATTTATTTCAAGTATTTTATTCTTTGAAAATTAGAGCTTATCTAAAAGCATTAAGCTAAGGAGAAAAGTAATGACACATGAAAAATGTTGCAATATCATCAAAATGTGTGTATTTATTCAAAATAGGAATATTAAATTATTAAATCATTTATATCAACTGACAGGACTTATTATTATTATTATTTTATTATTATTATTGCTATTTTGTATTTCATTCTTTGAATTTTTTTTTACTTACTACACTTTCGTACAACATGTTATACTTGTGCTTGCAGAAAATTATTTGTTTCTTGTTTATAAATTTATCCATTGTATTTTCTTTTTTTTAAACATCTGACTGATCATAAATGAAAAAAAATATTTATGTTTTCGTATTCCAATTAAAAAGTTCAGGAATTTAACAGAGGGTTTTTTAAAAATATTCCAATCAGTTTTACACATTGTATGGAATATTTGTTTTGTTTTTACTCTGTTCACTTTCATACTGCATGTTAATCTAGAAAATTACATTTATTTACTGTTAATACAACTGTTTATCATAGATTCTTGGTGAAGGTATACTTTAAAAAGTAATATTTAAAAAATATTTTTTTGCCGATTAATCGGCAAGATTTTGCCGATTATTAATAATCGGTAAGGTGTCCGATTAATCGGTATTGCCGATTAATCGGTGCATCCCTAATACTTAGTATGATGCTATTCCTGCAAAAGATTCATATGCAAGTTTTAAATATAATCCACTATTTTCTACTCAGGAATATTCAACTAAATTCTACAGATTACTAAATGTAGTCAAAGATTATGAGGTTGTATATACTAGTTTCATGTTAGGTTCAAACAAACTATCGCCAAATTTGACAACACTTGGCAATTTCTCACTAAGTTTTGCACCAACACAAGTTGCCGAAAAAGATTCATAGCAGACAAAATCAACTTTTAAGTAAAATTTCCAGAACTAAGGTAACTTTGTGTAAAAACTACTGCAATAAAAACCAAATTTGATGCTCTTCTGCAAGAGGATAGTTAGAAAAGCACAAATGAATGTATTAAAAAAATAATTCTAATGCGTTTATAAAGACTCTCACCCATCATTCATTTGTAAAAAGATGTGCATCATTTAATAATGTGGTACATCACGCATTATAATTTTTTTGTTCAAAATGCTTTCTTGATATAAAAACAACACAGAAACAGTATGTGTCGTAAAGACAAGCAATAGAAGTGATTTTTTTTTTCAATCAAACATCTTAATCATTCATCAATCACTGTTGAATAACATAAGTTGTGTTTATTATCCATTTATTTACATAAAATTATGTACAGATATATCCCTTTACTCTTATGCATATGAGCATCATCTTCGTTCTACAGAAGAGAAATTATCGGATCAAAATTTCAATGCTTTCAAAAAAAAAAAGTTTCTCTTCAAACGCTCTGAGACTGCTGGCTTGACTCGAATCAAAGAAATCTTTGAAAACCTGTATAATATGAAAATTTTAAAATGGCCAAAGCCCATAAATATATGCTCGGTTGGATTCAGCTTTGAAATTGATTCATTAAATTTATTAGCCAAACTGGCTTTATAACTACCACTAGCGGTACCCGCACGGCTTTGCCCGTGGTAAAAAATTAAAAGTTCATTTGTAAAATAATTGATATAGCAGAAAAAATGCTCTATTACAGTTTTATTCAACTATAATTCCTTCAAAGTGATATAAAGAGCTGATATGTACCCCACACTACTTAATTTTACGTGTAAATTTCTTAGTAGATGCCTTAAGTGCTAAAATAGTGCTTGGAGTGAGCAAAATAACAATTCAAACATTTGTATCCCTAGTTTGCTACGAAACAATGCAAAAAAATGTTTTACAATGATTAATCTCCTAAATATCGTCGATTTTAACATCATTCAGTGGATTTTTCGCAAAATATCGCCAACAGCGCCAAATTGAACCTAAATAAAAAAAAAAAAAAAAATTCGCCAATTTGGCGTCAAATACTTGGCGATCAAAAGCTTGGCGATATATCGCCAAGTGGTCGCGCCAATTCATATCACTTTCGTTAACCAATTCATATCACCTTGCATTGAAAACACTGATTTACCCGATAAATGGGGTAAAACACCCCCTTGGAACATTCGAATGCAACCCCAAGGGAGATGGACAAAAATAAGACAAAAGAGAAAATAAGAACAATTTTGTTGATAACAGAAACCAACAGAAATCTTACCAAAGTTTAAAAGAAGAAGAAAGTTTTCTTTCCTAGCTTAAAAAACAAAACAATACATTTTCCGAAATGAAACACTTTAAAAAAACGATGCAATATCGCAAATGATATGATATTTCGTTAATCTATGCTTTAGGTACCCTTTTCTCGCTAAATGAACGATAGGCGCGCCAAGCGTGGTAACCCTAGCTATTTTGCGTAGTTGACTTTTTGAAAACGCGCCAAGCAGGGTCCCAAAGCATCTTCACCGGGAAAAAGACATGGTTGCCAGAGAATTGGAACAAAAAAATACTACGCCTCCTCCAAAAAAAATATTACAAAATACTGTTTCCAAACGTTGCCAAAATCAATGTTGCTGAAATGCAAAATCTATGAAAATGAAAAAAAAAATCCGCCAAATCTTTTAATTAAGTCATTAGTATATTGGAAACAGGGTTGCCAGAAAAATACTACGCTCCTTATTTGGGCCGAAAAAATACTACCGTGGAATCAAAAATACTACGTCTGGCAACCCTGGAAAAAGAACGAAACAAAAATAAGTATGAACACGTAACCATAGTAACAACATGAAA
Source organism: Uloborus plumipes (assembly GCA_038373865.1). Taxonomy (NCBI): domain Eukaryota; kingdom Metazoa; phylum Arthropoda; class Arachnida; order Araneae; family Uloboridae; genus Uloborus; species Uloborus plumipes. Next base: position 54,178 of record JAXGGA010000755.1, read on the forward strand.
AGTTGATTTCCGTTGATAAAATAATTCATTTTATCTCTCTTTTCAAACAAATTTTATTCTGATGCTCAACCATTTTAGAATCGTTTGGCTTGCTTTACTGAAGGTAAGCCTTGAATTTCGGGATTCTAAAAACAATTGTTACAGCTCTCCTGATGATCGTAGAAACTTCGAAAAAACTTCATTTTGTGCAGAAAATTTCAAGCTTTCGAATGACATAAGACTTGAAAATGTGTGTGAAATATTTCTTTCCTATTTTATCGAATTTCCGCTAAGACTTCGAATAGAAAAAGAACGAAATGGAATTTTCGAAAAATCGCTTCGAGGTGCAAAACTACATGCTACAAACTAATTTTGTACCAAGTGGCATGAAAATCGACAGAGCGGTTTTGGCACTACGCGCGTAACAGACAGACAGACAGATCCACCTTCAGCTTTATTATTAGTAGAGATAGAGAAGAGATAGAGATTATATTTTACTGCTTTTGGCAACAATAAAAAACACCTACGCCACTTCCGCCACACTAAAATGTAGCGGCTTTGAATTTCAAAGCCCTTTCAAAAAAAGTTTATCTTTAATTAAGCATTCTAATTTCCTGTCTTTCTTTGAAACTCATTTTAAGAATCTTTGCAGAAAAAATCAGATCGTTTCGGAATGGGCTGGTGGGATCCAGAGCCGTGGCTAGGAGAGCCCCAGCCACCAGCCCCTCTGATGCCCCCTGCACGCCCCGGGCCGCCCAAGCCTCCCGCGCCCTTGGATCAGGCCCGCCCGCCTGCGCCCCTCGTTCAACCCCCGGCGCCCATCCAGAACAGCCACCATGGAACGAATTCGATAGAACAAGATCATCTGACACGCAGTGGAGTGCATGCGGAAGGTTTGTTGCTGATATGACGTCTTGCATTTTTTGTTTTTGAAGGAGGTGCCGCACTGCAAAAAATAGATGCTGTTTATACAGTGCATTATAGATAATTTTGTAGTAATTTTACAGTAATAAACTGAAATTGCTACTTTTACACTAATAAACTATAATTGCTGCTTTATAATAATAAACTGTAAAATGATTAGTTTTACAGTTTATTACTTTGCATTTTACAGTTTTAAATTGAACCTCTGCAGCTAGTATTATACTGTTGTTTTTACAGTATAATATAGCTAATTTTGTGGTAATAAACTGTAAAATTGCTGCTCTACAGTAATAAACTGTCAAACTGCTGCTTTACTGTAATATACTGCAAAATTGCTAATTTTACAGTTTATTACTGTGCATTTTAGTTTTAAACTGGAACCTTTGCTGCCAGTATTATACTGTTGTTTTAACAGTATAATACAGCTAATTTTGTGGTAATAAACTGTAGAATTGTGGTAACAAACTGTAAAGTTGCTGCTTTATAGTAATAAAACTGTAAAATTGCTATTTTTACAGCTTATTACTGTGCATTTCACAGTTTTAAACTGGAACCTCTGCTGCCAGTAATATAATGTAAAAACAACAGTTTATTTTTTGCAGTGCGTTTTAAATGAGTATTATCAAAAGCCTAGCAGTTTTCCGTCTAAGCACCATTGAGAAGGAATAAAAGTGGATAGAGTGAAGTCTTCAATTCATAAAACAACGACCTCAAATCACGTGACATATTTTCAAGTAACGTATTGGATTATATCAAGTCTCTTTCCCTTGTTTTACGCGAAACGTGTCTCTCATTCGCCGATGTTGAACCACGTGACTTGGGATCTTTGCTTCAGCTTTTTCTAAGCTATTGATTGGACTTGCACCCTTCATTTATAAAAATCCGCCGAATGCAGAAAACTGTCTCTCTTATATGCTACACGAATAACCAGAAAAAAAAACCCCGTCTTCTTAGTTAAAGTACCGTCAGCTGGGTCTACTTGTGAGAAATGGCTACGATGCACAGCACACAGAGTCTCTATCACAATGGGTTGTTAAAAACTGATTTTAAAAAAAGGAAAAAAAGAAAAAAAAAGGAAAGAAAGAGAGAGAGAGCTAAAAAAAACTCTCCTTCTTGATTAGCCCCAGTTGACGGTGATATTTTTTAAAATTAATATTTTGTTAGTTTAAAATTAATGCTAAAATATCGTGGTAACTAACCCAAGTAGCACACTTCGTTTTTTAAAGGTTGTAAAATGGTTATTAACGTTGTGACAACGGATTAAAAACGTTTATGAAACGTTTAAACGTTTTTTGTGCTACCTGGGAAGTTAATTTAGTTTAAAATCTTGGTGGATAGACCAAATTGTTTTTCATAAAAACACAGTTACTTCAACTAGAAGAAGTAAGAAATATGTCATTCAACAATACATTAACATATAATTGAAGTTAAAAATCAACGTATCTAAAGCACAAATTAGGTATAATTTACAGCAAATAGCAAATTCAAGGCGACAATGGAGCCCCTTCCTCAGTGCAAAAAGCCCAGATCACAACATAAAAGCTGTGAGAGAACTAATTTGTGCTTTATTGACGCTGATTTTTAACTTCAATTATATTTTAGCAAAGTTTATTTGATCATTTTTCATTTAATACACTAGCAGTTTTTTTTGCTTGCAATGAAAATTACTAAGCTTGTAATCGAACTCTTTTTGAACGTCATCACCTCAAATAAGAATGAGAACATTTTAATTTATTAAAAAATTAAAAAAAAAACAATGCATAACAATAATCTCCCATTTCAGACATCAACTGTGTCCGATCTAACGGGGTGACGCTCTTGTCTGCCGTCCTGATCCCGCCCCCGGAGTATACCTCCCAGCCCGTGTTCGAGGACGCCAGCGGGCCCAACTACTCGCCCGCGGACTGCGCCATGAGGCCCAACGAAGCCCAGGGCTACCCACCCAGGCTGACCTTCGCCATGTACGTCCAGCACTTCCAGAAGTGCGGGGTTCGCGTGCAGCAAGGCTCGGACGGAAAGGTACGTCCAGTAACCTCTTTACTGCACTGTTGAAAATGAACTATTGTTTTTACTGTATAATATTGGCAGCCGAGGATAGAATTTGCAAAATGCACAGTAATAAACTGTAAAACTGGAAATTTTAGTTTCTGGCAGTAAAGTTAGCAGTTTTACACTTTATTGCCGTAAAATTTAGCTGTATTAAACTGTAAAAACAACAGTATAATACTGGCAGCAGAGGTTCTAATTTAAAACTAAAATACACGATGATGATGCCCCCGACAGTTGAATATAGCTGCCGTATTCGCTATGAAAGAAAATTCTGAAAAATTACAGATCATTTCAGAGCTAAATTTTAGGTTTATATGAGTTTAAACCAGTGTCATATAAAAAACAAGTTTCTTTGTGAAAAAGTATCCTGAAATTTTACAAATTTCATGAATACAGAATTCCTATTGTTATAAAAAGCATTTTTAGCCGCCAGTGCCAAAATGTACTTAGCGCTTTGATTTGCAGTGCTAAATGTGCATTTCATGAGCTATTTAGCTTTGCAAGTATTGCAGATAGCAGGTAAGTAAGGAGTAAGACTTTGGCAATGTTTGTTAAAATGCACTAGGAGCGTTCCTGATAAATCAGGATGATACAATTCGAAAACTGTTTAAGTATCTAAATATTATGAAAAGGTTTATAATTTTTTTCGGAAATATGACTGACTATTATTATATGAAGGTTTCAAAGCGATTCCACGTAAATTTCAGAAATTAACCGACATTCAGTATTAAACTTCACTCTCTTTTGCCAGCTGCTGGTAGAAATTGGGCACATTAGACTGCGATTATTTTCCAGGAATGTTCCAGAATTCTTTTTCAGGTGCATTTCAGTCGACTGTAACCTCAGTCAGAGAAAAGAACCACCGATTGACTGAGGTTCTACTCAGCTGGTTAATATGGTCCATAAGCAATTTAAAATATGTCACCATTTGTCACCAAGTCTCAGAATTTGACAGACACAATGTTCTGTTTTGATGATACAAAATAAAATAGCTATCTTTCATGTAAGAATAGGTCTAGCCTTTACAATTGGCAAGCAAATATTTCGGGTGTTTTCAAGATAACTATGCCTGTATGCTTCACATGTGTATGTACGTGCAAAATAATTTGTGTAAAAATATACAAAAAATACGGTACTCAATTCATTCAAACTTCAAAACCCGTAGTTACTCATTAAACCCTTGCACAACTTAAATTATTCTAATTTAAAGTTATTGATTTGTTGAAACTCGCACCTCAATATTAGTTTTTAGTTTCTTTCTTTTAATTATTTGTTTCAAAATTGCGTCATATTGTTTCAGGAATGGATATCTGTCACATTACGTTTTCCTTATATGGAGGGCCTGCGCATGGCCGAAGATGAGTATGTGATGGTGATGTGCAAACCGCAAGACCGCGTAGCAACTACACATCACGTCGTGGACATTCGAGGAACAGCGTAAGCATCTTGATCTTTTTTCTTGGCAGCAGCCTGTGGTGCGTGGGCTCAGACAGTAACTGATCTAGTACTTTTAAACTAAGCCAAAAAAGCCTCATGAATATAGGACAATTCAGCATACATGCTATCTAAACGTTCGCCTCAAGCTGAAAGATTATGTATTACGAATGAGTCGCAAAGGAATTTTCGAAATTTATTTATTTATTTTATTTTGTTTTGATTTTTCTTCTGGAAGAGCTTGCTTCGAAACAAGGGATTTAGCTCTTTTTTCCCTACTGACACAGTTATATATATATTTTATAAATTATTTTAATCGGCGCACAGCTTCAATTAAATAAATTTAAAAAAAAACGCTACTGCGCACGACATCACTAGTGTCATCTTGACGTCACCATTAGCGCAAGATTTAATTGAAGGGGCAAGTGGATAAAGGTGATATGTGACAATTTTGGAAAAACTCACTTTTTACCATGGATGAAAGTGATAAGGTAATATATATATATATATATATATATATATATATATATATATATATATATATATATATATATATATATATATATATTTTGAAATCTTTTTCTAGAAATTTAAAAAATTATCACGTATCACCTTTATTCCCTTGCCCCTTCAATTGTATTTGTGAGTTAACACAATTGAACACACTCTAATTTAAAATTGTGTAAATCGGCGAAATTCAAATGTCACATATCATCTTTATCCATTTTCCCCTTCAATTCATTTCCTGTCCGGGCAACAACAAAAAATGGACGGCTAAAGGCAATTCTAAAAATTAGATACAGAATATATATACATATATATTTCATAAAAGTTTTTTCTTCTTCTAAGAAAAGAGGTTAAATAGTTATGAAATTTTAGATTTTATTTTAAATACATTTAAAATTAGTTTTAAATTACATTTTTGCTGAGAAATGTTGTTGTAATGTAGTTGTAATTTTATATCATTTTGTCATCATGCAACATTTTTTTTATGTTATTTTAAAAACTTTTTCTGGCAGCAGCAAGATTTGTTAGTTTTTGTTTTGAAGTTTTGTACGTCGACTGCTTGCTATTTAGATATTAACAAATGTTCTTGTAAAGCTAATGGATTTATTACAAAACTTCGTTGTATTTAATATTTGTAACAAATATATTAAAAAAAATTATCTTCATGTGCAAAAGGGTAAAAAAATTTTGCATACGATGACTACAAAAATGTCATTCAAACGAGCCAAGGTACAGTCATAGAAAAAAAAACGAAACATTCTGAATTATTCGGCTGCAAAACTTGCTAAGAACAAAAAAAAGGTGTCTTCTGACATGGATTAAAGTCTTCTTTAAAACTATGTAATTAAAATTTTGATAAGGGGCTATATACAAAGTGAAATGAACTCAAAGTCTGAATTTTCAAAAGGGAACCCCAACATTTGGTTACATAATTAGATGCGGAGGGCTAAATGTACGCTGGGTACCAAGCGGCATCACTTTAGGACCAGTAGAACAAAAGTTATGAGCGACCAAAGATTTAGGGACCACCACCATATTTAAAATGCTACTTTCAAGGTCGAAATTTACAAACAGTAGACAAATCATATTTTTTCGATTAAATTACCTAAAACTATTCGCAATAATACGTTTGCTTTTCGTAATAAATTAAAAATTCTCGGGTTTTGTTAAAGTAATAATATTTTTTGAAATTTGGAAGAGAAAACTGTAGAGAGAAAACTGTTCTGTGTAGAGTTCAAGAGAAAAATGCAACATTCTATTTTTTTGATTAAACAGAGATAGATGCATACTTTCAGCAACGCACAAACCCATGCAGCACATACCTTCTGGAGAGAAGTTACAATTTAAAAGTAGCCTCTTGTATTTATAAACTACTGTATTAGGATTGGCAATATTGTTAAAACCGTGGCTCAGAATTTAACAAAACGTCTAATCATCAAATTATTCCGAATAACTTTCCGAGACACCACAGTTTTCTATGAAAATCAAGTGTTCACGTAAAAAGATTTCTGAATTGCTATATGTTGCATTAAAGCAGACTTCTCACTAATGACAAAAAATTGGATTGTCCACCAGTTTTAAAATGTACTCAGCAGTTTTATTAACCGTTTTGCTTTCAACATATTATGACTGTTGAAAACTAAATACTATATAAAAACGCTGAGCATGTTCCTCTTTCTTTACATAGAAATTCCCTGCTATTGTTTCAGTTTGCGCAGTTGTATATGGTCCCTAAAAACGGTTCTTTTAGCATATCTCAAAAACTACTGGATATTTTGAGCTCCTATTTTGGATTCTTCTTTGAAACCCCTTCTCGATTGTTTCTCCATCAAAATATTATATGGTTCCAGATCATCAATTTTTCAAATATTAATTTCATAATTCATAAAAAATTCAAAATTTTATCTGAGAGGAAGTCAATGACGTTTTTATTGTTGGGTTGGTTCATACTTTGATATAAAAAAACAAACTTTGCCGTACCTATCGTAGTTTAGGTATTATATGCCCAAGTATCAAAAATATTTTTAACATTACGGGACGGTTTTTTCTCAGTTCAATTGTGAAGCAACGGCTGGAGCAAATTTAAAACGATTTGGTATACAAAGTTAAGTGATGTTGCTGATCACAAATATGCGATAAAAAAGGGGGATTTTCATAGAAAATTTTAAAGTTGAAGCCGATTTTTATATGGAGACGACCCCTTAACAACACTTGACTAACAGAAATTTGTAGAGTAAATTATTCCTGAAAAATTAACATATTACACTTGTCTCTAGTGTTAATAGTCTTTGAATACGAGCGAGTGTTTCATTTTTTTTTTCTATGACTGTACTTCACTGCGGTTGATAACTAAGCACGGCATTTGTGACGTCATCGAGGAAACACCTTGTTTACAAGATTGGGCAATGGACATTGAAAAAAAATATATTTAAAAATAAACTAATTAAAATGAAAGTATTTTCTTGCCCCATGTTATTTTTTTGGCTCATTCTGTAAATTTCAGTCACTAAAAGTATTACTTTTCATGCACACTATTCAAATTCATGTCATGACAGTCTTTCATCAACAAGCTTATACAGGGTGTCCACTCCAATCGTGGACCAATAGCTAATTTCTAAACCGTTAGAGATAAGCATATAGTTTATTTGGGAAAAAATCTCCAAATTATGAAAGGAATTTTGGGTCTATTCAATGTTTTTCAAAAAATCAAATTTTGAAAGAGTTACGAAATTTAACTTTTTATACAGCCCCCCAGTCCTATCAATCATATTTAGTAAAACATTCTTGACACTGTAACGTTTAAAACTAAAAAAAAATCACTGTTCTACGACAAAAATTGACCGAGTTATGACGTTTTGAAAAATCAAGATTTTGAAGGATTTTGCATACGGTCCCTTAAGCGATCTCTCGATGACGTCATGAAATAATGCAAAATCTTGATTTTTCAAAACGTCATAACTCGGTCAATTCTTGTGGTAGAACAGTGATTTTTTTTTAGTTTTAAACGTCACAGTGTCAAGAATGTTTTACTAAATATGATTGATAGGACTGGGGGGCTGTATAAAAATTTAAATTTTGTAACTCTTTCAAAATTTGATTTTTTGAAAAACATTGAATAGACCCAAAATTCCTTTCATAATTTGGAGATTTTTTCCCAAATAAACTATATACTTATCTCTAACGGTTTAGAAATTAGCTATTGGTCCACGATTGGAGTGGACACCCTGTATTTTCAATTAACAAAGAGATTTATTTCATCCCTGAAACACGTGTCTAAAATTTAAATTGCTGTTCGTGCAATTTAAACGTTGTTCAAACGTGAATTTGCAATGTAATTAAAAGATGACTCGACCACGTAAAATTCCTGCATTTATTTGCTGAGTAGTTCGTTATGTGTGTGAAAAACTGGTATGAGGAGAGACGTGAAAACTAATAAAGTATAACATCAGTTATACTTTATTACTTTTCAAGTTTCAAGTTAGAGCTTGGCTCAGACTAGATTCTAAAAATCTAAACAAATAGAATAAAGCAACTGAACTATTACCACGATTGCAAAAATGTATAGCTAGATTTGTCTGAATACTGTTTGAGTAACCACCAGTTATATTTATAACACAATTCAAATAGATTTGGAAAAGGTTTTGGAAGTTACCAAACCTTTTCCTGGCGGGTAAACATTAGGAATTCACGCAAGTCGCTATTGAAGTGACGTGAAGCTGAACGTTAGATTCTCTACCGTCGTCCACGCTCTCGAAAATTAAGGATTTAACTCGGCCAAAATTTCAGTGATATATACAAATACATACAGCGGCGTATGAAATTACCATTTTCGAGTATTGCGGTGTGGATACGTTAAGAAGTACTGTTTATAGGGGGCTCAGAAAAGCTAAAAGGTATACCATTATACATATAACAATCCCCTAAATCATATGTGTGCTATTGTAATATTGAACAAAACATACAATGGAAAAAAGTCGCTAAAAACTTCACTCCTAACCATTTGGATCCGGGCTGTTTTATGGAAATTTTTCTTTCGATCCAGGTAGTACGACAGTTGAACCACAGATTCCTTTTCCATTGAAAAGGGAAGGTATAAACTGTCGTACCAGACGTATGAAACCTTGAAAAAAATCCCCGGCTCCAAAGGGTTAGAGTGAAAATTTCAACCCCGTCCTCTAAAGAAAAGACTTATGGTACAGTCATAAAAAAAAAAAAAACGAAACACTCTGAATTATTCGACTGCTATACTTGCCAAGAACAAAAGAAAGGTGTCTTCTGACATGGATTAAAGTCTTCTTTAAAACTATGTGAGTAAAATTTTGATAAGGGGCTATATACAAAGTGAAATGAACTCAAAGTCTGAATTTTCAAATGGGAACCCCTACATTTGGTTACATAATTAGGTGCGGAGGGCCAAAAGTACGCTGGGTACCAAGCGGCATCACTTTAGGACCAGTAGAACAAAAGTTATGACCGACCAAAGATTTAGGGACCACCACCACATTTAAAAGGCTACTTTCAAGGTCGAAATTTACAAAGAGTAGACAAATCATATTTTTTCGATTAAATTACCTAAAGCTACTCGCAATAATACGTTTGCTTTTCGTAATTAATTAAAAATTCTCGGGTTTTGTTAAAGTTATAATATTTTTTTGAAATTTGGAAGAGAAAACCCTACTGTGTAGAGTTCAAGGGAAAAACGCAACATTCTATCTTTTTGATTTAACAAAGATGGATGCATATTTTTAGCTACGCACTAACCGTTGCAGCACACACTTTTGGAGAGAAGTTACAACTTAAAAGTAACCTCTTGTATTTATATAAACTACTGTATTAGGATTGGCAAAAATGTTAAAACCGTGGCTCAGAATTTAAAAAAAACGTCTAATCTTCACAAATTATTCCAAATAACCTTCCGAGACACCACAGTTTCCACGGAAAAAGTTTTCTGAATTGCTACATGTTGCATGAATGCAGACTTCTGACTAATGGACAAAAAATATGATTGTCTACCAGTTTTAAATTATACTCAGCAGTTTTATTAGCGTTTCGCTTTCAACATATTATAACTGTTGAAATTTAAATACTATATAAAAACGCTGAGCATGTTCTGCAACTGGTGGATAAGCATATTCCTCTTTCTTTGCATAGAAATTCCCTGCTATTGTTTCAGTTTGCACAGTTGTATATGGTCCCTAAAACTGGTTCTTTCAGCATATCTCAAAAACTACTGGATATTTTGAGCTCCCATTTTGGATTCTCCTTTGAAACCCCTTCTAGATTGTTTCTCCATCAAAATATTATATGGTTCCAGATCATCATTTTTTCAAATATTAATTTCAAAATTCATAAAAAATTCAAAATTTTATCTGAGAGGAAGTCAATGACGTTTTTATTGTTGGGTTGGTTCATACTTTGATATAAAAAAACAAACTTTGCAGTACCTATCGTGCTTTAGGTATTATATGCCAAAGTATCAAAAATATTTTTAACATTACGGGACGGTTTTTTCTCAGTTCAATTGTGAAGCAACGGCCGGAGCAAATTTAAAACGATTTGGTATACAAAGTTAAATGATGTTGCTGATCACAAATATGCGATAAAAAAGGGGGGGTTTCATAGAAAATTTTAAAGTTGATGCCGATTTTTATATGAAGACGACCCCTTAACAACAATTTACCAATAGAAATTTATAGAACACATTATTCCTGAAAAAGTAACATATTACACGTGTCTCTAGTGTTAATAGTCTTCGAATAAGAGCGAGTGTTTCGTTTTTTTTTTCTATGACTGTACAACATGTGTACCACCCGGTTCCTAAAGGCTAAACATAGAAAAGGTAAATCAAAAATATATTCTAAATGAATTAAGTTCATTTCATTTGATGTTTAGGAAACATTAATCAAGCTCTGTTTAAAGACAAATCATTAAAATTTTCCGAGTTTAGAAGTATCAAATTAGTTAACATTCAAATAATATATAGAATATGCGAAAAAAAATATCCAATCCAAGAGAAATTGTCAAAAAAATAAAATGAGAAATAGTAAGAAGAGAAAAAAAGAATTTAAAGCAAGAATATATGAAAAGAGAAAGAAATACGGCAGTTTTATATGCGCTAAAAGCAGATGATAATATTTTTTACCAGAGACTGGCAAATATATTTCTCTAAGAAATTATTTTCATTTAGTTCGTGGAGTTAGTGCAAAAATATTTCACTTCCTTACCAGTCTGAAATTTTATGTGGGGCTTATATTCACATAGGAGGACAAAAAAATGCTGGGAGACACTTGATCGAAGGTTAAGGTCATTTTTTGATGACGTCATCAAAATGGCCACTTTACAGGTAAATACGTTCGTTTAACTGCTTAAAAATCCATCATAGATTCAAATATTGCAAAACTCAAATGTTTCATCTGAAAGCTCTTTAAAAGAGCTATTTAGAAAGATTTAATTTTTCTTTCTAAGGTTAAGGGCCCACCTGTGATGACGTCATCAAAATGGCCGCTTTTACAGGTAAATACGTTTGTTTAACTCCCCCTAAAACTCCATCATAGATTTCAATATTTCAAAACTCAACTATATCATCTGAAAGCGCTTTAAAACATCTATTCAGAAAATATTTAATTTTTCTTACTGAGGTTAAGGGTCCACCTGTGATGGCGTCATCAAAATGGACGCTTTTACAGGTAAATACGTTTGTTTAACTGCTTAAAACTCCATCATAGATTGAAATACTGCAAAACTTAAGTATATCATCTGAAAGCTCTTTAAAAGAGCTACTTAGAAAGATTTAATTTTTCTTATTGAGGTCAAGGGCCCACCTGTGATGGATGACGTCATCAAAGCGGCCGCTTTTTCAGGCAAATACGTTTGTTTAACTCCCCCTAAAACTCTATCATAGATTTAAATATTTCAAAACTCAACTATATCATCTGAAAGCGCTTTAAAGGATCTATTTACAAATATTTAATTTTTCTTATTGAGAACAAGGGCCCACCTGCGATGACGTCATCAAAACGGCCGCTTTTACATGTAAATACGTTTGTTTAACTCCCCCTGACACTCCATCATAGATTTAAATATTTCAAAACTCAACTATATCATCTGAAAGCGTTTTAAAAGATTTATTTGGAAAGATTTAATTTTTCTTTCTGAGGTCAAAGGCCCACCTGTGTGGACGCTTTTACAGGTAAATGCGCTCAGGTAACTGTTTTAAACTCCATCATAGATTTAAATATTGCAAAGCTAAAATATATCATCCAAAAGCGCTTTAAAAGAGCTATTTAAAAGTACTTGGTTTTATTTTCTATTACAGATAGTTGAAAAGTTATAACAATTTTAAATTGAAAATTTAAAAAAAAATACAATTTCTTTGTATTTTTCGACTTTGAGGTAAAAATTTCATTGTGATGCATGCATTCAAAAAATCTTTCCAATTTTATTACATTTAAAAATAAATTAGTAGAACTACGTACTATTTATCGGTATTTTATGTGGATATTGAATCTAACAGTTTTCCTTGTAACAGAGCTATTTTTTTATATTAAAACGTGTATTTTTTTCGTATTTCTTTTATATAATTAAAATGCAAGCACTTTTAACACAATTATTGATAACGATAGAATTAGTTACATCTCAGCTTCTTTAGGAGCTTTGGCTCTGGTTGTTTCTGCTTTGCAACATCTGTTACATTCAATATCTACATAAAATACCGAATAATAGTACATAGTTCTACTAATTTATTCTTAAATGTAATAAAATTGGAAAGATTTTTTTATAATGCATGCATCACAGCGAAATTTTTACCTCAAAGTCATTTCAATACAAAGAAATTGTCTTTTTTATACATTTTCAATTTAAAATTGTTATAACTTTTCAACTATTTGTCTTAGAAAATAAAACCAAGCACTATAAAATAGCTCTTTTAAAGCGCTTTCGGATGATATATTTCAGTTTTGCAATATTTAAATCTATGATGGAGTTTTAAACAGTTACATGAGCGCATTTACCTGTAAAAGCGGCCATTTTGATGACGTCATCACAGGTGGGCCCTTGACCTCAGAAAGAAAAATTAAATCTTTCTAAATAGATCTTTTAAAGCGCTTTCAGATGATATAGTTGAGTTTTGAAATATTTAAATCTATGATGGAGTTTTAGGGGAGTTAAACAAACGTATTTACCTGTAAAAGCGGCCATTTTGATGACGTCATTACAGGTGGGCCCTTGACCTCAGAAAGAAAAATTAAATCTTTCTAAATAGCTCTTTCAAAGAGCTTTCAGATAACATATTTGAGTTTTGCAATATTTCAATCTATGATGGAGTTTTAAGCAATTAAACGAACGTATTTACCTGTAAAAGCGGCCATCTTGATGACGTCATCACGGGAGTTCATGAGCCCTTTTTTGTTCTTATATATGTTCAGTCGTAGAAAAAAAAACGAAACACTCGCTCGTATTCGAAGACTATTAACACTAGAGACACGTGTAATATGTTATTTTTTTAGGAATAATGTGCTCTATAAATTTCTATTAGTAAATTGTTGTTAAGGGGTAGTCTTCATATAAAAATCGGCATCAACTTTAAAATTTTCTATGAAAACCCCCCTTTTTTATCAAATATTTATGATCAGCAACATCATTTAACTTTGTATACCAAATCGTTTTAAATTTGCTCCAGCTGTTGCTTCACAATTGAACTGAGAAAAAACCGTCCCGTAATGTTAAAAATATTTTTGATATTTTGGCATATAATACCTAAACCACGATAGGTACGGCAAAGTTTGTTTTTTTATATCAAAGTATGAACTAACCCAACAATAAAAACGTCATTGACTTTCTCTCAGATAAAATTTTGAATTTTTTATGAATTATGAAATTAATATCTGAGAAAATGATGATCTGGAACGATATAATATTTTGATAGAGAAACAATCTAGAAATGGTTTCAAAGGAGAATCCAAAATGGGAGCTCAAAATATCCAGTAGTTTTTGAGATATGCTAAAAGAACCATTTTTAGAGACCATATACAACTGGGCAAACTGAAACAATAGCAGGGAATTTCTTTGCAAAGAAAGAGGAATATGCTTGTCCAGCAGTTGCAAAACATGCTCAGCGTTTTTATACAGTATTTAGTTTTCAACAGTTATAATATGTTGAAAGCGAAACGGTTGATAAAACTGCTGAGTATATTATAAAACTGATAGACAATCCAATTTTTTGTCCATTAGTGAGAAGTATGCATTCATGCAACATGTAGCAATTTAGAAAACTTTGTACATGGGCGCTTGATTTTCATAGAAAACTGTGGTATCTCGGAAGGTTATTTGGAATAATTTGTAACGATTAGACGTTTTTTTAAATTCTGAGCCACGGTTTTAACATTTTTTCCAATCCTAATACAGTAATTTATATAAATACAAGAGGTTACTTTTAAGTTGTAACCTCTCTCCAGAAGGTGTGTGCTGCATGGGTTAGTGCGTAGCTAAAAGTACGCATCTATCTTTGTTTAATCAAAAAGATAGAATGACGTTTTTCCCTTGAACTCTAAACAGTAGGGTTTTCCAAATTTCAAAAAATATTATAACTTTAACAAAACCCGAGAATTTTTAATCAATTACGAAAAACAAACGTATTATTGCGAGTAGCTTTAGGTAATTTAATCGAAATAATATGATTTGTCTACTCTTTGTAAATTTCGACCTTGAAAGTAGCATTTTAAATGTGGTGGTGGTCCCTAAATCTTTGGTCGGTCATAACTTTTGTTCTACTGGTCCTAAAGTGATGCCGCTTGGTACCCAGCATACTTTTGGCCCTCCGTACCTAATTATGTAACCAAATGTAGGGGTTCCCATTTGAAAATTCAGACTTTGAGTTCATTTCACTTTGTATATAGTCCCTTATCGAAATTTTACTCACACAGTTTTAAAGAAGACTTTAATCTATACCAGGAGACACCCGTCTTTTGTTTTTGGCAAGTATACTGCAGTCGAATAATTCAGAGTGTTTCGTTTTTTTTTTCTATGACTGTACATAAGCTCTGTACCAAATTTCCCACTGGTATCCGGAAGTGAAATATTTCGGCTGTTTTTGTCGCTAACTCCACAGACTTATGGATTTAATTCGGCACACAAAACTAAGGCTCCTATAAGAGGGGAGCTGACTCATCCGACATTTTGGTTCCAAAACGGTGGGCGTGGAACCACTGGTATCTGTTCTCAAGTCGCATTGAAGAAAAGTGGGAGCTAAGCTTGAATTGTAGCTGCATAGATGATATTGGACTATTTTTTTCTGCATGACTAAAACATTTCATAAACTCATGCTCAAAATAAGTGCAATACAAAAATAGACCCAATTTCATGAAACATTTCCCAATAAACTGTTTTTAAATTCGAGAAATCAGTTCTTTTTAAATTTACCTAATATGGTGCTTTATCCAACTAATCATAAGTTACTTTACGGCAGAGCAGCCAGGTATAATATTAATGTGTTTTAAATACCTGTAACAAGGCTGGATCCAAGCATTTCTTGGAACCATATATGTCAGACAAGTCAGCCTGTCCTCTAAAGGAGCTCTACCCTAAGGCTCCTAAAAGAGGGGAGCTGAGTCGCGTTGAAGAAAAGTGGAAACTAAGCTTGAATTGTAGCTGCATAGATGATATTTAATTTTTTTTGTCGATATGACAAAAACATTTCATAAACTCGGGCTTAAAACAAGTGCAATATGAAAATAGACCCAATTTCATGAAACAGTTCCCAATAAACTGTTTTTAAATTCGAGAAATAAGTTATCTTTTTAAATTTACCTAATATTGTGCTTTATCCAGCTAATCATAAGTTATTTTATGCTAGAGCAACCACGTATAATATTAATGTGTTTCAAATACCTGTAACAAGGCTGGATCCAAGAACGTCTTGGAACCAAAATGTCGGACAAGTCAGCCTGTCCTCTAGAGGAGCTCTACTCTACCCAAAACAAATGATCTGCGTTATCTTGAGTGTCGTTTTCTCAAAATAAGAGTTGGAAGTGGGAGTATCACTTGTGAGCAAAATATTTAATTTTTACATCTTGAATTCAAATTATGTTTTTCGCATCCACAAATTATTATTCAACCGCGACGAGATGGCCGGTGTCAATCAAATGAGAAAACGAGTCCATTCCTTAAAATAGGTAGAATTTCTACCCATTCAAATTCCCCCATCAATTGTCAATCCCATTCCTCAATTTTCATCTGCGTATCACCCCTTCCTAAAAATAGACAATCCTGAAAAAAGGAGGAGTCATAGGCCATCTCTGCGAAGTTGAATTATACCATAAGTGTCGCCTTGTATGTTTATGTGCTGAATGTGAAATAAAACTTGAAAAAAATGGGTTCTTATTAAAACTTTCGACCCTACTCGTGTTACTGCAGCAAGCAACTGAACGAAATATAAAATGTTTTGCAACTTTCTGACATTTCAGTTAATTGCAATAGAATTTATTCATTTTCCTTCCCTCCTTTTGTTTCCAGCTCGGAGGGGCGGTCCCTGCAGACGAAGAAGGTGTTCCGAGGCGGCACCCGCGACGTGTCCTGCCGCATGTCCCTCATGACCCGGGCTCAGGGCGGCCGCGCCTTCAGCAGGGAGATGAAGTCCGGGGCCACGGTGCGGGTGGGGCAGGACCTGCAGATCAGGGGCGTCGTCAAGGAAGGAGACGGTAGGTGCGGCAATTGCTACTTCCTACTTTTATTGCTAAAAAGTAAAAAATAGTGGAAGGGCGCAAGTGAATAAAGGTGATGTGTGACCATTTCGGGTTTCAGTTCGGGTTCGGGGGCCGTCATTTCGGGTTTCAGGGGAGTCAATTGCCCCCCGCCCTGACTTTGGAAAATCAATGTATTTACATGTAAGTAGGCTTATTTTTTACAATTTTTTGGCAAATTTACATTATGTATACACCCTTTGCCCCCCCCCCCCGGAAAAATTCGAAATGACTGTCCTGCGTGAGACAATTTTTGAAACTTTCTTTTTACCATGGATGAAGGTGATAAGTCCATCAGTATCATGTCCGCTTAGTCACAGAAATGGTTGGAAACTACGAAAATGACCCCGTTTTACCCGTTGAAAAAAAATTCATTGAAAAAATAACATAACCGCCTTGGCGGCGAGTGGTTTGTAGAAACTTTCTTCACGCGCGAAGCTTCCGTGCAACGCCGGGCCACGCAGCTATCTTTTATGTAAATTTTTATGTATAACTTACGAAGAAAGTAAATGAGGGTAGGTCAACCTAAGAGGGATCTTAGACTAATGGTGTCATTGGTTGCTCTGGTGTAAAATAAGTAAGTAATAAGTTGAATAAAACTCCACATTAGGTAAATCTAGAAAGGCAACTTGTTTCTCGAATTTAGTAATTACTAACAGGTTATTGGAAAATGTTTCATGTCGATAACCCATTTTCACGCAGAGCTTGTTTTAAGTATAAGTTTACAAAAAAAAAAAAAAAATTCTTCATATTGACAAAAATAGCCAAATACCAATCAGGTAAAGTTAGACCACGAGGAGATGGCGCGTGGATTGGAAGCGGAAACGGATCACTTCATTTTGAAATTGGTTGGAGAAAAGCGAGAACGCGCGGACTTCAATACTGGTGCGTTTTTGCAGATTCATTCTATTCCAAAATGATATAAGTGGTCTGTTTTGCTTTCAGTTAACGCGCCATCTTCTCCGTGGTTTAGCTTTAGCATATCTGAAGCTTAGCTACCGTTTTTTCTTCTTGACTAGAGTAAAAATAATAGTAGTTTTACGATTTTCTGTTGGAACCAAAATACCGAATAAGTTACGCTTCCCTTTGTTAGGGGTTTGATTCAAACTGCAGTCGTTGTATAGAGGCTGACGTACCAGCTTAAATTTGCTCACTCTTGATCCATTTTTTTTTAAACTTTTACTATCAAATGCTCATTGTTGAGGAGCAAGGGCTACCAGGCCAGCCAGGATGAATCTCCTAACGGAGGCCATGGCCCGCAACGGGCTATAGATCCAGTTATGATGATGATGAAAGTTTCAAAAAAAAAAAAAGAAAGGGGGGGGGATAAGTAGTTTTTCGAAAATTCACGAATGTTCAAATGAAATTTTTTTGTTATCATTCAGTAAAATTAGAATTTCATTTAGCAAGTTGAAAATTTACCTCCGCACAAAAATTTTAGTTCGAGGCAGGCTCGTCATGTCGAACTTTTCTACAAGGAGGGGGGGAGTCAAAGGATGTGTATTCAATGTAAATGTTACCAAAAAACAACAAAAACCACACCCACTTTCATGCAAATGCATTTATTTCCCATAACAATGGTAGCTATAGACCCCCCCCTAACTCCCCTAATTGACGGGCCTAGTTCAGGGCACCCCTGGATAGGCCGTCTCTCAAAAGTTTTTAATTTGTGCGGTGCTTTTTTTAAAACTTTTTTTATTTCCTCTTTGAAATTTCTGTCATTATTTCGTACTTATGATTTGACAAACTCCCAGCTTAAGAGAACATTTACAATCAGCGCAGCGGTCGGCAACCCGTCGATCGGGATCTACCGGTGGATCTCGTACGCATGTTTTGTCGATCTCGGTAATATTTTGTAAAATTACGTTTAACATCTGAACCAAAATTCCAATTTTTTTTGAAACGTTTTTAATTTTTTAAAGTCACTTTTTTATCAGTTTTAAATAAATAAATATACTTGTGTCTGAAAATGTTTTGATGAAAGTTAGAAAAACACTATTTTAGCGATTTACTGCAACTACTTAATAAGTTTTTTTTTTTTTTTGTAAGCGTCAACTTTTATTTTGAAGTTAGTATAGTTTCTGCTAAATCGTGGACGCAAGCCATCCGTTTAAATCCATAGGGTGTGCATCTCGGCCCCTCTGGTCGATCTTTTGTTCACTTAACTTGGAACGTAGATCTCCAGTTAAATTAGGTTGCCGATCGCTGATTTACATGTTCTACATCTTTTCCTCTACATTTTTACCCCCTTCGTTCAGGTTGGAACTATGCAATGTTGAAAGACGTCGTCATATCTCGGGTGCCGGGCAACAGGGCGCTCGGCAGTCCCCGTACCTTTCCTTCCAGCAGTTTGGATCTCTTGGGCAACGGTGTGGACGGAGGCGAAGTGTACAGAGACCACAGACCCGTTAAAGTTGCCGACTCAACATCGCACGATTTGGCTCAGCTAGTGTTCAGCGACGGGTAAGTTGGACGATTTTGCTGTTTTTTTTTTTTTTTTTTTTTTTTTTTTTTTTTTTTTTTTTTTTTTACCTCTGCTCACAGTGAACCGCCTTGAAACGAAAGGCTGACCTATTCGAAATTTTAGTTTCAAGAGATATTTGGATCCTTTGCCGAAGGTCTTGTTAGAAGCTGTTTAACCGCTTGCCTGATTATCCCGAGTTATCACGGGCTCGTCAGAGTTGCAGATAATTATTATCCCGAGAAAACTCGGGATAAAATAAATGATTTTACGCCTGTAAAATATTAAAAATTCGACTTAAAATCTACATATTTTGTTTTGTTTCGTTTCCTTGTAGTTAGTTATGAAATATAAAAAAAAGATAATTTTTTGCAATATTTTTCAAAAAAATGTGTAAGAGAGGGAAGCGGTTAAAATACAATATAATCAAACCTTAGTTTCGGGGAGGGTTTTATCAAACCTATTTCTCGTGAACTCTATGAAGTCAATAAAATTTGATTTCATGTTGTATATTCTGTTGATTTTGTTGCAATAGATGTTAAAAGGGCAGTAACACGAAAAATGTTTAAAAAAAAAAAAAAAAGACTAATATTTTCAATGAAGAAAAAAAAAATCTAGATAGATGAGTTTACTCATATACGCGCATTCGAAGGAGAATTTTTGAAATTTCTGTCTTACGGGGGATTTTTAAGATGTGTTGAATACAGAGTTTGGTATGTACTAATTGGAAGAATTTTTGTGTGTGTTTTTTTTTAACTTTTTATTTTTTTTAGTAATATTAAAAATTCGAAGTAAAATGTGTATTGTTTCGAAATTATGTTTGCTATAGCTACAGTAAAAAGAAATACTGCAGAAAAAAACTCTTAATTTGTACAGTTATTCAATTATGATAATTTCATTTTTCAAATGCAGTTTCAAAGTAAATAAGAAAATTAAAATAAAATAGCAATAATAATTTATCAGCGAGAAACTATTTGAAGCATTTTTGTAATAGTTTTGAAAATTTTCGGAGGGGTTTTGAACTCTAAAAACCCATCCCTTAAATACGGCCCTTGATATAATAGTCACTTTTTGCTACGTCGTAAACAATAACTGATGAGAGTTGGAATAAAAGGCCACTTTGAGCAAACCTAGCCAGATAATTTCTATAACTTTAAAATAGCTTATGAAATGAAACGGTCTAACATCAATCCAGAAATTCGTCTGAAGCCTAGGCACCAGTTTTCTTCAACACGAATTTTGTACAGATAATACTGTTAACACCTGTACGTTTTGAAACCGAAATACCGGATAGGTCAGCAAGGTCAGCTCCCTTTACATAAGGACTTTTACGCTTACACTGTAAAAAATAATTGGCAGTTAATGTGCCTAAATTCTAGCAACAACATATCTGCCAAGGAACATTGAAGTTTATTGCTGAAAGTTCAGTAAGGGCCCTGCTCCACATTGACGTAAAGCAGAAAAATAAAGCAGAAGCGTAAAATGGAGCAAATAGTGTTCCTATGGAAAGTACCCGGATTTTCGGTTTCTGCCTTCAGTTTCGGTCGCGTTTTACGCTGATGTAGAGCAGGGCCCTAACCTTCCTAAAATTAACTTAGAATCTTCCTGTGAAGAATTCGGAAACGGAACAAACGTTGCATGATCGTTTGCTTACAAAACAAAAGTAGCCAACAAAATTCAGGGGCGGACATAAGGGAGGGGCGATCGCCCCTCTCTTGAAGGACTTTTCTCCAGCAGTATTTTGACTTTGAAGTTCCAAAAAGTCAATTTCAGATGATCTTCGATGATAAAATGAGAAGTGGTTGGGATTCGGGGCTCTTATCTGGATTTTTTTTTCGAAATTGAAGACCTAAACATTTGTATTAAACATGTGTTAACCAGCGTATGTGGTAAAAAAAAGGGGGGCAAGTAGGAAAAAAAACAATCGCCCCTCCCTTACAGTATTTCTGGATCCGCCCTTGACAAAATTATGCTTACCGAATCTAATTAACTGCATAATGATGAATATAAAAGCCTAGTATATTAGAAAATTTTCTAGTAAATAATATTACATAGTGACTTAATGAGGAGAATGAGCCAAACTCGCACCAAATAGTAAACAAATTTCAGAACTAAGTAATAACAACTGTCTTTTTATTTCTTGATTGAATGACTTTTTGCTAAAACAGAAAAATATCGTCTTTTTTTTTTTTTTTTTTTTTGTCTGAATGATTAAAATTTGTTTCAAAATTTTTAGTAATTTGATGAAAAAATGCGAAAGGTAATTTTCGCTTTTTGGATTACACTTTTTTGGAGTTATTTGCCAGTATATTACCCACTTTTTAAGTAATGCCCTCGAAAAGCCCCTGGGAACCCCGGTTTTAATACTCTCTTCCTCAAACGAATCAGTGTCTAGTAGGAAGCAAGTTTTTACTTCGACATGACTTATAAAAGGGCAATTTCGTTTTGAAAAAAAAAAAAAAGAAAGAAAAACATCAAATATTGCACGAAACAGTCTGCAAAGACTGAGTTATATTTGACTCTTAATTCGTTGCATGAATTATATGCGGAACGTGGACACTTTCTATGAAATACATTTAAATTTTGAAAAATTCGGGGAACAATATTAATATGATGATTTATTGGCTCCGTATCTTACAAGATTAAAATTACCGAAAATTATTTACATAGTTTTTTCAGGAAATCTTCAAAAAGTAACTGCATCATATAGTAGCAGAGACCAAGTTTTTCATAAAGTTCGTGAAACAAAACAAGGTTTTAACACATTTCTAGCGTTTTGTGAAAAACTGATATGGCTGTTAATCTGAAATTGCGTAAGTATGCTACTATCAAAGCGGTTCCCAACCATTTTATCCCTTAGAATTCTTACTGCTTCATATTTATAGCAAATCCCATGGTTTTTAATGACTAAAAGACAAAATGTTAACGATCTAGAAGTCAAATGCAAATCATTCCCTGCCATAATTACTTTCTTCTCCACAGAAGAAACTTGAGCCAGAGTTCTGCAGAACACACTTTGGCAATCGCTGATCTAACAACTTGACAAAAATTAAGTCGTTCTGATTGTTCTTTTTTTTTGTAGGTGCCGCAATCCTTCTTATCGCCCGGTCGCCCCCTTCCACCCCCAGAGGGACCCCAAGAACCCCCTCTCCGTCTCTTTCACCTTCAAGGCGTTCATGTTCCAAGACATGCTGGACGGGGAATCTTTACGGTTGTCAGCACAAGTCGTCGCCTGCTCTGAACTTGCTGATTGCCAACAAGTAAGGAATCACTCATAGAAATTTTTATGACACAAGAAATAATTTTTTTTTTTTTTGAGTAATTTCGAATTTATTACAGACCTTACTCATTTATTTACAGACCTATCAATGAATTATTTGATTTATTTATTTTTTTACTGAAGGACCCTATCCAACTATTCGATCAGTGGAGCATCTATTACACAAAATGTCAATGTCAAATAGGATGCGTAGGTCAGACCAGGCTAACTCGAAATTTTTAGGTTAAAAGAACGTGAATATTCTGTTAAATTTTTCTAAATCTTCAATCACAAAACATTGTTGAAAGACGGATCAATAAATTAATGCCTTTCTTAAAACAAGGAGACCAAAGTTGAACTCCAAATAAGGTCTTAAATTTCGAGGACGATATTGAACGTGGAAAGACAAATTTTCCGTATAACAATCGAACCTCGTTAAAACAGACCATAAAAAACCTTTAAAATCATTCGTCTCAACTACGTTACAAACCATAAGACGGTGATCGGAAACTGTTTTAGCAGTAAGTCGTTATAAAAGCGTTCGAATAAACGAGGGTTGATTGTATTACCTTTTGATTTTGAGAAAAAGAAATCTTTTTATTTTCCACTTTACTGTTTATTAACACTTGTCATTGCAAGTTGACCATTAGTTCATTATAATGTCTATCAGTTTTTTACGTTACTATACTCAGATACTTTAAAATAGGCCTAAACAATTTCAGAAACTTTGCATTGTCTGACATGGAAGCCATACGACAGTCAACAGCTCCATTCTTGTTTCTTTATACACTGCTGTTGAGCCATTTCATTTATGTTAATCGACTTAGGCTTACGCTTCCATCAGAAGAAAAGTGCGGAGAGTAAAGAATTAATTTTACTTTGAGCCGCCAGCTCTCGTTACACAGAGTATATATAGATCACGGAGAGATGACAGGTGGACTGGAAGCAGAAAAGGACCATTTTGTTTTGAAATCAGTTGAAGTCGCAAGAACGCGCGGCTTTGCTACTTTTGAGTTTGTGCAGAAGCAGACCCAACCTGCTTCAAAGTGAATTGGTCCGTTTCGGCTTCCAGTCCACCCACCGCGGTCAAAGTATAATATGTGCTTTGAAAATACTGAAAATATCTTTTTTTTTTTTTTTGCCGCTACTCATATCGCACTAAACGTTTTCAGCTCTTCTGCGATGGCCAGAGAGGACTCGGAAGAAGAAAACGCAGCACACACGACAACTCATCGACGCTGGACTTCAACAGCAACGTGAGGAACTTCACTGAGGATTTTCAGCTGGTCGTCTCAATGGGTGGATACTCGAAAAGTAAGTACTGTTTTAAAGATTCATTTGTTTCACCTCTGGATCTCTGACACGACTACCAATGAAATGCCTTATTGACTCCTTTTAATGCTTTACTGCTGTGTAGTTGTACTAAGCAATTTTTCCATCCGCACATATTGCAAGGTGCTAAAGCACAAAAGTCGTATCTGCACATTTTAACAGAATTGCGTTATTGTCACCAGGTGGTTCTTTGTCACTTACATTGGCGGAAAAAAATCCCAACACCAAGAAAGACTTGCGTTAGATAAACGAAATTTGGTAGGCGTGTTTACACATCTGAAAGATGACATCGATTGAAATTTCGCGCTCCGCGCATAAGTGTGGCGCAGCTGGCGTCATTCAGAACATGCAAATAAGACTTGTTTTAAAAGCGTGTTGTAAAGCTCGTGAGGATTATTTTTGACGCATTGCGTTCATGTTAACCAGGAATGCCTTCAAAAAGACGAAGAAGCCATTATCAGCAGCTCACCGAATTTAAACGAGGTCGTACAATTTGGCTACGAGAAGGTGGATTTTCATTTCGCGATATTGCAGAAAGACTTGGTGGCAATGTTTCCACCGTGGCATGATTATTGGAAGCTATGGTCAAGGGAAGGTACTACCTCAAGAAGATCGAGTTCCGAGCTGCCACGTGGCACGACTGAGAAGGAAGATCGCCAAACCCTGTGTGCGGCTGTGGCGCCATCGTACTGCATCTTCGGCTGACATTTGGGCTACAGTGGTACCGCCGTGACCCAAAGAACAGTAAGTAGTCGCTTACTTCAAGAACAGCTCCGAGCCAGGTAGCCTGTAGCCTGCATTCCATTGAATGCAAACCATTGCCGTTTGCGACGGCAGTGGTGTCAAGACAGAGCTTACTGGAGGTCGGAGTGGAGGTCTGTTGTAATTTCTGACGAAAACAGCAAGAGTACTCTTGTGGTTATCCCAAACACACTGACTGCACATTTGTCTTCAGTCTGGTAATTCAAACTATAGTACAGCCCTTCATGTGTTGCAATCAAGGGGGAGTTTTCCAACAGGATAACGCTTGCCCTCACATCGCTGCTGTAACGCAATGTGCTCTACAGAGTGTTGACATGTTACCATGGACTGCAAGATCACCAGATCTGTCTCCAATTGATCACGTATGGGGTATCATTGGACGGCAACTCCAGCATCATCCAGTCAACAATGACTGTCTTAGTATTGAAACAACAAGTGCAACAAGCATGGCACTCCATATCACAAAGTGACATTCGGCACCTGTATAACACAATGAATGCACGCTTGCAAGCTTGTCTTCAAAATTCTGGAGGTTACACCGGTTATTAAAGTAACGTAATTTCATTTTTGCACAGCCTTTTCTTGAGCTTAAACTATCCAGTGATCTTGTACATTTAATCAATTAAACATGTTAATTAGACAATTGCGTTACCCAAATTTCATTACTCTACAATAATTTTTTCTTGGGGTTGGGATTTTTTTTTCCGCCAGTGTATTTTACCTTGTACACATTTTTGTATTTATGTCAGTACCTCAGAACCAGAACGACGTAAGTCCAAAAATGGTGATTTTCACTTTTTTGCAGGATTGTATGTAGAATCTTATTCCGCATCGACCCATGAGAACGTTATTCTAGAAAAAAAATTCATTCACAATTCTTTAGCAGCTTTAAA
Organism: Uloborus plumipes; assembly: GCA_038373865.1. Lineage (NCBI taxonomy): Eukaryota > Metazoa > Arthropoda > Arachnida > Araneae > Uloboridae > Uloborus > Uloborus plumipes. The sequence continues at coordinate 79,513 of JAXGGA010000755.1, forward strand.
AGAGCGCGAGTCCCGTCCTTTGCATGCATCCGCCGATCGTTTTCGCCTTCAACTGAAAAGTGACGAAAATGGACTTACTTTAGGGTCATTCCATATCAGTTCACCCGGCCATCTAACCCATGTCCTCGGATTTTGATAAAATTTGGTGTATTTAATATTTTTATGGTGGTAAGTAACCATATGAATTCTTTTACCCGTATGTGATCTGGTTTTTGTTTTACAGGCCATCAAACTTTTCAAAAAATTGCATTTTCTGTCAACCGCTAAGCCTAATCTGCATGTATGCGTGTCTATTCAGTAAATTGTGACCGGTGCAGAAATTTTTCAATATCTCTAAAAATTCTTAGATATATTGCTGAAAGTATAAGAATTTACTAAAAAAAATACTTGAAATTTATATAATGTAATTTTGTTTGAATAAAATTTGATCAAACTACGACAAGCAATTTTTTTCTTGTGCAAAACATGAGTTTACTTAAGTGGCATTTCACGAAAAGGCGGAGGTCCTATTCAATAATGGAAGCATTCGAAATGAGCCTGAAGGTGTGTTCTATCATTGCAAAGAATAAAATTAGTGGTTTTTTACGTTTTCTCGTTGCTATTGCGCAATATACACATTTCAGTAAAAAAATTTTTGAAAAAAGTTTCATTTTCCTAACCTAAATTTCACTGAAAAACAAACATACCTTCATTTTTAAGTGTATTTACAGCCCTATTATACTACTTAAAAATCATCTTAACCCCTTATGAAGCAGAAACAAAAGTGAGAAATAATTTATGACTCTCAAATTCAGTTGTTGAGTTCAGCAAAACATCTGTTGATGTGCAAAACATGAATTTACTTTAGTGGCTTTTTCATGAAGAGGCGGAGGTCATGTTCAATAATAGAAGCATTCGAAATAAACCTAAAGGTGTGTTCTATCATTGCAAAGAATAAAATTAGTGGCTTTTTTTCGTATTCTAGTTGCTATTGCATAACACACAGATTTTATTACCAACATTTTTGGAAAAAGTTCTAGTTATTTTCCTAACTTAATTTTCAATATTTTATGTGTAAAGTAAGCATTATTCATGCCTTTGTAGCATAAAAAATATTGTACTTAGTTGTAATGATTTTTAATTATATTGAATGTGCGAAGAAGAGATAGGATAGCCCAATCTTTGAAGAAAAAATAATAATGAAAAATATGAGTTCTTGCATATTATCGGATTGTTTGTCTTTGAAATGTTTGTGTAATCCTGTTTTCAGCAATTTAAGGAATATACTGTTTGGTATTTTAACGCTCGACTTTTCTTGCATTTGCGCATGTATCAGATCTCTTGTTATCTTATCAAAATATGGGGGACAGTGATAAGAGGGAGAAAGAATGCGAGTGGATAAAGCAGCGAGTAATAACCTCTAAGCAAGGGCTAAGGCAGAAACATGCAATACACCTCCAACTCGGCTATTTCGATCCATTGACTACAGTTTCGTGCTTATTATAAATTCATCCGCATGGAATACGAAACTAGCCGAGTTGGAGTCAAATATCTTCTTATAAAGCAAAGAGAGCAAAAAAAAAAAACTGGTAGCTAATGTGAAACTAGAACACCAGCGAGCGACCGCACTTGGTACGGTACATCATTTACGAGTTGAACCATACCAAGTGCGGTCGCTCGCTGGTGTTCTAGTTTCACATTAGCTACCAGTTTTTTTGGCTCTCTTTGCTTTTTAAGGCTACAGTGGACAAATAAAATTGATTTTTTTCAATTATTGATTTATATGTCTGAAACTTTTGTGTGCTTGTATTATTGTATATTTACGACATCTAAAAGCATAAAAAACACAAATTAGTGCAAAAACAATGAATACTTTTTTTTCAAATTTCAAATTTAAGTATTTTTTTAACAAAATTTCAAAATGTTCCAGGCGTCGCAATTTTTTTTCAAACTTTGAATTTCCACTTAATTTTCAATTTTTAGGCACGATGGCACAAAACAATGCATTAAAAACAATGTTTTATGAAATAGTTTATAAAAGATGGCTGAAAATAAAAATTTATATGATTTTTTCAACTGAAAATTTTTATTTTCAGCCATCTTTTATAAACTATTTCATAAAACATTGTTTTTAATGCATTGTTTTGTGCCATCGTGCCTAAAGATTGAAAATTAAGTGGAAATTCAAAGTTTGAAAAAAAATTGCGACGCCTGGAACATTTTGAAATTTTGTTAAAAAAATACTTAAATTTGAAATTTGAAAAAAAAGTATTCATTGTTTTTGCACTAATTTGTGTTTTTTATGCTTTTAGATGTCGTAAATATACAATAATACAAGCACACTAAGTTTTAGACATATAAATCAATAATTGAAAAAAATCAATTTTATTTGTCCACTGTAGCCTTAAGAGGATTTTTGCCTCCATTTCCCCCAAAAGGGGCGGTTACTCATTGCGTTATCAACTCACATTTTTTATCACTCTTATCACAAACACCCATATTTTATTAAAATAAAAAGACACCTGATACATGCGCAAATGCAAGAACTCATATTTTTCATTATTATGTTTTCTTCAAAGATTGGTCTATCCTATCTCTTCTTCGCACATTCAATATAATTATAAATCATTACAACTAATTACAATATTTTTTATGCTACAAAGGAATGAACAATGTTTACTTTACACATAAAATATTGAAAATTAAGTTAGGAAAATAACTAGAACTTTTTTCAAAAATGTTGGTACTGAAATGTGTATATTGTGCAATAGCAACAAGAAAACGAAAAAAAGCCACTAATTTTATTCTTTGCAATGATAGAACACACCTTCAGGTTTGTTTCGAATGCTTCGATTATTGAATATGACCTCTGCCTCTTCATGAAAAAGCCACTAAAGTAAATTCATGTTTTGCACATCTTTATTCTACAACTGATGTTTTGTTGAACTTAACAACTGAATTTGGGAGTCATAAATTATTTCTCACTTTTGTTTCTGCTTAATAAGGAGTTAAGATGATTTTCAAGTAGTATAATAAGGCTGTAAACACACTTAAAAATAAAGGCATGTTTGCTTTTCAGTGAAATGTAGGTTAGGAAAATGAGTAGAACTTTTTTTTCAAAAATATTGGTACTGAAATGTGTATATTGCGCAATAGCAACTAGACAACGTAAAAAACTACTAATTTTATTCTTTGCAATGATAGAACACACCTTCAGGCTCATTTCGAATGCTTCCATTATTGAATAGGACCTCCGGCTTTTCGTGAAATGCCACTTAAGTAAACTCATGTTTTGCACAAGAAAAATATTGCTTGTCGTAGTTTATTCAAATTTTATTCAAACAAAATTACATTATATAAATTTCAAGTATTTTTTTATTAATTCCTCATACTTTCAGCAACATATCTGTGAATTTTTAGAGATACTGAAAGATTTCTGCACCCGTCACAATTTACTGATTAGATACACATACATGCAGATTAAGGCTTAGCGGTTGACAGAAAATACAATTTTTTGAAAAGTTTGACTGCCTGTAAAACAAAAACCAGATCTAATCTGAGCAAAAAAATTCATATGCTTACTTACCACCATAAAAATATTAAATACACCAAATTTTATCAAAATCCGAGGACATGGGTTACAAAATCCCGTTTTCCTGGGTGATTTGACATGGATTGACCCTTTAGTCTGGTTCTGAGGTACAGATTTGTGAGAACAGGAAATATTCGTAAAAAAATTCTGAAAAAGTAACCCCTGAATCGAATGCATGGAGGAGCAAAACTTTAAACAGCAATATCTCAGTTTGAGATTGCAGATAAAACTTTTTTGCTTAACACGGCAGAATACTCATAGTTGCTATTTCAAAACTAATGGTCAGAATGATTTGCTGCTTCACATGAACTGAACAGTCGTGTAGGAATTGGATTTTGGTTCGTGAAGAAAAGAAATGTTCCAAAATGTACCGATAGATAGCGCTGTAAATGTCGTTGCCGCTATGAACTCTAGCACTTGAAATGAGAATCTAAGGGATCGTACTAGAACAGTCACCTTCCGTTTTTAAGTGCAAACGGCTGTTTTGCGCTTCTATTTTATTGCGGAACAAAGCAAAGGATATATTGAAAAACTTGTGCATTAATCGTGTTTAAAGTGTATATTGAATTGAGCTCCACATTTTCTCTCTATCCTTAATAATGCATTAATAAATGCATGAAATATGATACTATTCTCCATATGTTTTAATATTCCTAGTTTTTTAGATTACTGTCTCATTCTAAAATTAATTTCACTAGATAATGTACGAGTATTTATTTTTGCTTTGTACTTGAAGTCCCAGAAAAGCAGACAGTTTTTTTTTAAATTGTAAATGAGCAATATGAAGTATTTTTTGGAATATGGAAAGCACCTCGAACACTTAAGTTGATAGTTATAATAAAACCAATTGATATGATCAAATATTAAGTCTCAGAATAATTTAACTAGAAATTAGCTGCCATTTACATTATATCGTAATATTGTGTGTGTAACAGATATCTAAATATTCTTAATTTAAAAATTTTGAAGTTCAATTTGCTAGAGTCAAGCGCAGATATTCTTCCTTACTTAACATTCAGTATTTACAATTAAACAAGAAGTTCTGTCAAGAACTAAACGAGCCTACTTTCCCGTACATCGACATCGGCATTCTAGCATCTGATCATTATTCTCTTGATTATCTAAGACTAAAAATTATGTCAAACATACCTTTAAAAGCAAAATATACCTCTCTCATCAGATGAAATAGACACATAAAAAGTAAATAAATGAATAAATAAAGTTTTGTCGCACCTTTTAAAGAATGTAACTGTTACAGTTCTTCCGTAGAAAAATTCCTCAATTGTTTTCAAAAAAAAATTAAAAGTACAAAGTACATCAAAACACATTTTATCAAAGAAAGAAAAAAAAAGAAAAAAAAAAAAAAAAAAACTCGTCCGTTGATAAAATGTCTCGAATTTCACTTTTAATCCGTTGCCAGTTGTTAAATATAAATAAAGAATAAAATGCCCTAGTGAATGAAACATTTTTGTTACAAAAAAAAATCGTCTGCCAAAAATAATAATAATAATAATAATAAATTCAATAAAACAAATGAATAAATAAACAAAAAATCGTCTGCACAGTCAGTCATTTTTTTTCGAACTGTTTACTCAAAAGTTATTAGGTGTGACAGCTTGCTTGAGCGGTTCAATGTTGAATGAAAAATTGTTCAAATCGGAAATGTAGATACGGGAATGAAGTATCCTTGAAAAGTTCTTTCCAACAAAAAAAAGTTTGTTCAAATCGGACTGTTCATTAAAAAGTTAGTATCGCGGGACCGGTTATTTGAACGGCTCAAAGTTGAACCAAAAATTGTTCAAATCAAAAAATCAAATATGGGAATGAGCTGTACCCGCCGAGATCTTTCCAACAAAAAAAAGTTTGTCCAAATCGGATTGTTCATTCAAAAGTTATTAGGGGGGGACAGACAGACCGACCGACCGACCGACAGACCGACCGACACACAAATTCCCCATCTCAATACCCTCCTTTCAAATTTTTAATTTTTCGATATTCATTTTACCTCTTTATTTTTTTTAACTTGGCGATATTTTTTGGACTTGGCGATATTTTTTTTAACTTGGCGATATTTTTTGGACTTGGCGATATTTTTTCGATGCATTAAGCTACTTTTAATACTTTTTTCGTCTTTCTTTTATTTTTAACGGGAAAGTAGGCTAAAAAAAGAATAATACCATTAGTTTTGGAAATGTTTACTTCAAATAAGCTTTTTCCTTGAAGTAACAAATGAAATCGAAACTTAATATCTTTCCTCAAAAGTGGTTGCGCAAGAAATTGGAACTGTCTTCATATTTTTCTTGATAAAAAATAAATAAAAATTCAGCTTTAATAAACTTTTTGTTAATTCTCATTCTGTTTTATGATACTGAACTACGATTTGTAATTTTCATTAATATCTAGAAAATGGATTAAATTTTGTCCACATAATTACAAATTTAACAAAAACTGAAATTTGCCTACATGAAAACCTACAACTTTATTAAGTAAAATATGGCTTTTAAAAAAATCCTGGTTTGGTAAATGTTGAAAATTGGCAACACTAGCAATGCATAAGAAAGTTACCTTTCACTAGCTTTATTTTAAAGCAACTAAAGTGTTCTGTCCATCTAATTATTAGCTAAATGTAATTTAAATTAATTGATTCATAAAAATTTTCAAGTTAAATATAATATACTGTTATTTATTTAGCAGTTTCTAATTCCAAGAGCTCAATACACGCAATCAGTTTATTTAAAAAAAATTCTTTTATGTAGCCAAAAGGACAATATTTTATGAAATTATAGCTGTAAAATGAAAATTTACAACATTTATTATAATGGGCCGAAGTGGCCGAAGCATACCTCATGTTTCGGAAAATAGGAAAAAGGGAAAATCTTAAGCATAATAGAACAGAAGGAGATATGCCCTTGTGTTTATAGACATTTTTAATTTTCAAAAGAAAAACATTTGATACATTTGGATCACCCGGCGTATTAATTCTTTTCCTGCAGCAGAAAGGAGGGGGGGATAAAAAAATAACACATTTGTACTTCCGAAAGTAAAAATAGACAACTGGTGAGTTCCAGAATAGAAAAGGAGGTAAATTTTATTAATTTCAATTTCAATAGTTTTTGTTACATGATTTGATTTTCAATTTATTTATTTTATTAATGGTAACGTTTTTTATTTGCTTGTGATTATGTGTTTTCAGCTGCAATTGCCTCAACTGATAGCGGTGAGAACATCCAGATGAACTCTTTATCTGCAAACTGTAAACTGATGTTAATTTCGGTTTCCAGCGCAGCTCTTTTATTCAGCTTGATAACGACTTCTGTAGCGGCCATTGCAATCGGCAGCAAAAGGAAAAATTTGATGGCGCCATCTAGCGAAGAAAAGAGAAGACGAAAGCAAATTGAAACTACAAGGGGAAAATAAATTTGCTTTAAAATTTAAATCCATGTTTATTTGTTAGGTTAAATGAAAAAAAAAATTATTTCTGTATGTTATAATTAGATATTAAAATAAGCATGTTTCATAAAATTTTATAAGATTCATTTTGATGCTACATAATCGTCTTTTTTTTTATGTTTAATAAAAAAGTTTAAAAATATTTTTAAAATGCAAATACATTTTCAATTGCTTCAATGAAACAAGAAGCAAAACAAATATATCTTCATTCACAAAGTGACCAAGCGAAACGATACCACTGGGGGTACTGGACCAGGGTTTTGCTCGGCCCTTGGTTTGGATCAAAAAAACAGAGCGCTTTTCAGGGCCCAATCCCTGTTAAACCACGAGCTGTGGTTGGTACGCGGGACCCTGGAGTGTTAAATGAAGTTTCTGGATGGCATAACCGGGATGTCGCGTATTGCATGTAGTTGTGCCTTAGGGGCAGTAACTTTCTCTCATACTTGTAGCATTGAAATTGATTTCACAAAATGATGCAGATGTTATTGATAACACTAATGATTTTTATGCTTCAATATCTGCGCGTATGGCCTCGTGTATTCCAGCTAGAGGTGGCCTCAGAGAGTACAACATTCATTTGATCATTTTACTTTGAAGCTTTGATACTATAAGTTCTTACTGATGCCAACATTGTACTTAACGTTTGTAAAATTTAGTCTAAATCTGTCAACGATTTCTCTTTTTGCAAATATTTATGGTTCCAATTACCCATATTGTATATGAGAATAATTATTAACAAGTTCTTTCCGTACTTCGTGCTGAATCCACCGCCCCATCTACGTAAAATGAGTTGCTCTTATAAATTATGAAACGTACAACAGTGGACTGCTAATAAAGCGCCTGCCCTATGGACAGTCACAGATGGAGAGTGTACATCGCAAACAGAAGAAAATAACAACCAGATCAGTGGGGGGAATCGAAACCCTGACTTTCTTGACTGTGCGCAGACAGCTGTCAGACCTACCGCTATCGACCGCTCCGCCGATTGAGTCACTCAGACCATATGCTCAAAGCGGTCCTATACCAACGCCTCCTAAATACTAAATGCCTATAACATTTGCTTCGTTACCGTAGAGATGGGTTCAACATTAAACGCCACCTTACGGCAATCCGATGATGTCGTTGTTATTTTTCGATTGGTTAATTTTTAAATTTAAATTCAGAAATGAACCAATCGTTAATTTTTGGAAGAACTCCGGTAGATGGCAGTGTATCGTGAAAAAAGGGAACTTTTCAGCTATTGGCGATGGATCCAAACAATATTCGAGTTAAATTTTTTGATTGGTTGATTTTTAAATTTAAATTTAGAAATGAACCAATCGTTAATTTCTCTTTCTCGAAGAACTCTGGTAGATGGCAGTGTATCGTGAACCTAGAATGAAATCTTGCTCTGTGCTGAAAACCGGGAAGTTTCAGGCATTTAGTATTTAGGAGGCGTTGTCCTATACATCAAACATTACTTTTTCATTGATGGCACCAACAATAAGAATGTTTGTCTTGGTTACTTTTGAGCGAAAGTTACAGCATGCCAGTTAGTAAACAAACTTATCAACACCGCCGTCTGCAGGTTCTTTCACGTCGAGGCGACGGTAGATTACGGACGGGTTGCATGGTTGAACGAAAAGACTGAGGCAAATCCTTGTTGTTATGTAAAGGATATTTTTCAGGAAATACTCAAGTTTTAAGGGTTTGCATTTAGGCTCCCGTAGTTGTGCTTGTTATTTTTGAAAATCTGGTTTTTGGACTCGTGCACGTGGAATTAGGAGATAACGTCGGCTAGCGAAGCTGTAATGGAATTCCGCGTAGCCTCTCCTCGGGTGTAGGAAGCGTTGCTTGCGGCTGTTGCTGAGGCCGAGGAGACTTGTTTTCGGCTCTTCGGTTGTGTTCCTTCGGTAAACCTTCGTGTCTTTTTCGCCCGTCCAACTGGCCGTGGCGGAAATTGCGCTCTCGGAGTAGGGTTAAGGTGTGTATCCGGCAGTTATCACCTGGCCTAACCGGGATCCCCGAGTTGACTGGGCTTCTGGTTTGTCACCTTGTTTTAGGTAAGCCCCTTCTTTGGTTATGTTTTCCGAGTTATTTTGTTATTGGTTGTAACCATGGGGTCCATGGTTGCCGAGGGCGAGACAGCCCACGTCCTTAGGACTGATTTCGATAACGCAACAGCTGTCAAATATGCTGGCAGTAATGGGACGGAACGTTTTCCAGTATTCTTTAAAGCAGTAGATCAAATAAATCTACCACGTAACAAACCTAAACTCATCAAAAATGACATCTTAAATCAGGTTGGTGCAAAAGAAGGAATCAACAACATCAAATTTACTAGAAACAACCACCTAGTGGTTGAAACTAGGGAGTTGAACTGTGCAATCAAACTAACTGAAATCTCCAAAATACTAGACATGAACATAACCAGTGAAATCCAACTAGATAACATAACCACAAGGTTCCTACTTAGAGACATAGCTGTAGAGGTTCCACTACGTGATCTAGTAGATGAAATTGAAGAATCGAACGCTATCAAAATAGCGGAAGCTAGGCGATTCATGACAAAAGGGAATCAGGGGAAAGTTCCGACGGAAACCATACTGGTCACCATATTCGGGAAGAACATTCTCAAAGTCATTGAGTGTTGGCTCTCAAGACAGAAAGTTTCTACCTTTTATGATAGACCAAGACAATGCGGAAAATGTAGAGCATTCAATCACGCTATGAAAAATTGCAAGGAGGAACCCAAATGCATAAATTGTGCGACACACCACCAAGAAGAAGTTTGCTCAAACCCTCCCCACTGTGCGAATTGTGGGGAGGAACACCCTGCCAACTACAATAGATGCCCAGCAAGAATCAAGGAAGAAGAAATGCTAAAATTCAAGACGCATAAACAACTAACTTATGCTGAGGCAAGGAGGCGGTTTAATGATAAAGATCCCAAGAGCTACGCATCAATCACCAAATCGGCAGCGCCAAACGCAATCACCAGAGAAGAACTAAATTTGGCCATGCAGCAAGTTGTCACCGTTTGTGAAAAAAAGATTGCTGAAGCACATCAGAACACACTAGCGATGATGCAGAAAATGTTCGAGAGCTCTCTAAAATCTATGCACAAAAGTTTACTAGAGAGTGTCTCCAATACAATACGCAGCTCAATGGAGGTTTTCGGCAAAAGATTTGACGAGAATGTTGGGGTGAGTGTACACCTCAAAAAAAAAAAAAAAGCTAAACCTAATTGGACTGATCCGGGGAAGTTTCCCGAGTTGATGGATGCTGATCAAGATGATCACAGTAAACTCCAAGGTGGTGGCCAGGGGCTGACGGCAGGTGAGCTTTCTGGGCGGCCAGGCCCTTGTGGACTTTTTTTGGTTCCTGTTCTTTTCTTTTTTGTTGATGGACTTTTACTGTGTCCAGTGGAATGCAAGAGGCATTTTAAATAAAGGTGCCTGGCTTTCTAATAGTTTTTTTAAAAATGCCGCAGTCTTGGCATGTCAGGAAACGTTTTTAAAGGAGAACAAAATTTTCTCTATCCCTCATAAAAACATTTTTCGCAGCGATAGGCAGCACCACCAAGGAGGCTGTCTGCTTATAGCTATTGACAAAGTTTTTCTGGCCAAACAAATTGTTTTCAATCTCCCCGACACTGACATCGAAATCATGGGCATTAAGATTCATCTACCTAATAGTAAAGTTCTCCGTATTTTTAATATTTATTCTCCCAAAGGAAAATGGGACCACAATTGGCTTGGAGACCTCCAGAACTACTTAATACCTCCGTTTTTATTTTTGGTGACTTCAATATCCACCATATGGCTCTGGAGAGCACCTTCAACTCGACAGACGCAAATAAAGTCCTAGACTGGATTACGGACAATAAGATCTGTATCCTCAACACTCATCTGCCCACCCACAGATCGTTCGGCAATTCACCATCCCTCCTTGCCCTGACTCTCTGCTCAGATGACCTGTTTTCCAAGAGCAAAGTCCTTATACATCCAGACTTATTTGACAGTGATCACCACCCTATACGGATTTCAATTAATACAAAAATTACGCAAGCAGCCTCAATCACAACCACCTGCTGGAGATCCTTTCAGGAAGACATTGAAGGGAAATATCATAACATCTCTTCCAATTATAAGTTTCACCTTCAAAACGTTATCTCCAATGCCATCCAGAGGAGTAAAAAGATCATTAAGATGAATCCTCCAGGGGACCCACCTTGGTGGAATTCTGAATGTCGCCACTTGCTAGGTCAAAAAAGGAAAGCCCTAAGGAAGGCTAAGAACTCCCTCTCGAGAGAAAAATGGCTTATCTACAAGAAAATCGCTGCGAAATTGAAGCAAATCTGTCTTTTTTACAAGAGAACCTTCTGGAACAAAACCTGTGATGATTCCTTCAAAAATACTAACATCTTCAAAATCCTAAAAGCCCTGCAAAACAGAGCTACTGATAGTATCAAGTCACACTACATCATCAAAATCGGCAATAACGAACTTATCACCCCTATCGCTCAAGCCAATGCCTTCGCTATTTTTCTGCAAAAAACACCGGTAAAAATGGGCATTCCCTTGGATTTTAGCAATAATACTAGTGAGAATATCGATGATCCCTTTACCATAGATGAATTACAAATCGCCATAAATAAAGCACGTAATACCTCCCCTGGCCCAGACGGTATCCCGATCAAAGCCCTGAAACTCTTAAACAAGGAGTATCTTGGTCACCTTCTTCACGAAATCAATATGAGTTGGAGCACCGGGGATATACCAGACAACTGGAAAAGTTCCACTATTCTCCCACTGATCAAAAAGGGGAAGCCCCAAGAGTACATTTCTTCTTACAGACCGATTGCTCTTACCTCTGTCATCGTTAAGACCGTCGAACGCATGATCCTGGCTAGAATGTTGAAGAAATTAAACAACTTCTCCAAATTTCCTAGTAATCATTGCGGCTTCCTACCTTTTAGAGGTTGCGACGTAGTCCAAGCCCACATCCACCATAGTATTTGTGAAGCTAGAGCAGGTAGAGACTACTACATTGGCGTATCCCTCGACCTTCAGTCTGCCTACGATCTGGTATGGATAGACGGACTTATGACCAAAGTATTGAAAATGGGAATAGGCGGCAATGCTGCGTTATGGCTTTTTAATTTCCTCACTGATAGAAAATTCAAGGTAAAGTGGAGAAATACACTATCCTGTGAAAGATCTCAAACAAGAGGGGTCCCCCAGGGCGCCGTTGTTATTTCCCCATTGTTATTTCAAATCTATATCCACGATATTGGAGAAAATATACCAAGTAACGTAAAGTACGTTACCTTCGCGGATGACATTTTCATTTACAGTTCAGGACCAGACCTGGAAATCGTCTTATATCGCCTCTAAAACGCCCTCAACCAGTTGCAGAGATGGTGCGCCAATTGGCATATGAAGATTGTCCCCCAAAAAAGTACCTCTATCAACTTCTCAAAAAAAAAAAAAAAAACAGCCCACAACAAACCTGAAAATCAACAACATTGATATCCCATGGGTCGACAACCTCAAAATCCTGGGAATTTACTTCTCCAAAAACTTGACGTTCCATGACCACTTTAAATACATCACCAGAAAAACCTTAAACTACATTAACGTTTTTAAACTCATTTCTTCACGAAAATGGGGCGCAAGATCAGCTCACCTTTTGAAACTGGGAAAAATGTGTATACGAAGCAAACTGAATTTTGGTAGCCATGTTTTTGTTTCCTCTTCTAGCTCAAGCAAGAGAATCCTAGACACAGTTTTTCATAACTATCTCAGAGTAGCAACTGGGCTCCCATCATTCACGCCCATTCCTATCTTACTTATGGAAGCAGGAGAAATGCCAATTCAATTAAGACACCATATGTTAGCTAGAATCTTCTACATTAGACACATTAGTCTCAGAGATCATTCACCTATTGCGAAGATGTTGTCGGCCTCCTCCATTGATAACCTCCCAGCTAGGAATCACCAATGGCCCTTGGCAGAGTCTTGTAAAAATCTTTTACCAAATCTCAATGTGTTCCCCAGTCAAGTGATCTCTTTCTACAGTCCGTCTACTGCCAATCACAACTACCAAATCTTCATCCACGACCTACCCTTCCAAAACAAAAATCTACCCCCACATATCATCATTCAATCGTTCTTAAAATGTAAAGGAGACCTTTGGAATGAGTGCCATATTATTGCGACAGATGCTTCCAAGAAGGAGCATTCTAATGCGATCGGTATCACAAACATCACTACGGGAGAAGAAATTTGCGGAAGAGCAGCCACAATAAATTCCATTTTTACCGCAGAAGGCCTAGCCATTTGGTTATCAATTATTAGATTGTGTAAGAAGAAGATGAAAAATATCATCCTAACAGACAGTCTGTCGGTCCTCAACTCTCTTAAGGAAATCAATGATAAGTCACCCCGAATATCACTTATGATCCACAAATCATTAGTGGAATTTAGTAGTGCTGAGACTGAATGTAGTTTGGTCTGGACTCCTTCTCACGTAGGAATTAGCGAAAATGAGAAGGCAGATGAGTTAGCTAACCGAGGCCACTCTGAGAATCTTATCTTACATTGGGTCTCCAGCAATGACATCATTAACAAGGTGAAGAAAACTGCCTGTGAGGAAAACTATACCAATTGGAGTAATTCTAAGTATGCAACTAAATACCCTCATCTGCTTTCCATTAATAAGGATAATCGTTTGTTCACAAAAAACAGATATTGGGATGTGGTGTTCTCAAAACTGAGAACAAGAACTCTTTTAACAAACGAAAATCTATTCAAAATCAACAGGTCCTCCGCCCCCTTGTGTACCAACTGTGGTGTTAATGACTCAGTGGATCACTTCTTGTTGTCTTGTCAGATGTTTGAGAGGCATAGGGACTTGCTCAGGGAATCTATTGGTTGTACGCCCCTCTCGTTTAGTTCTGTTTCATGGTGTGATAATTCTTCTTGTCGTTCGGTTCGGGCTGTCTGTCGGTTCTTGTTGCATTGTGGCAGATAGTAAATTCAGCACTAATTCTTTGGTGATATGATGTGGACTCGTTCCTTTTATCATAGGGATGATTGGAGGCAAAGCCGTATCAGCGAAGCAAAGGCCGCAAAAACAAGAGAAAGAAAGAAAGAAAGAAAGTTACAGCATGTTTTACGAAGTACCTGAATTCGAAATTTGTGTTGTCGATAAACTGAAAACTGAAGCTACGGCAGAACCTGTATTTTGTGTTTACCGACTTAAAGTATTACAGTTTAGTGTTCAATTTAAATGGTGTGTTTTCAATCTTTGTTGTCTGAATTACAATGACAAAGGGCTTTGATTGTTGGGCACAGAAATGCATATAATAGTCTCTGCTAAAGATACCCACCATTATGCCAAGGTTAGAGGTAAGTTTTTTAAATCTTAACCGCAAACATCGTTGTCCATAAGTTATTTAAAAACTTGTTTATTTTTGTTTAATTAATACCATTGATTTTTTTGAAATGAATGACGTATGAACTAAATAGCATGTACAGACACAGGTTGAATTCTGCGTAGTAGGTTTGTAAAAACGTAAAAGGGTCTTTAATGTTGTGTCTAAATGCAGTAAATATTTTCTATTTAATATGTACCGTCTGAGAATGGCAATTTATTTTGTATTGCGAGTCGGTATTTAATAAAGACTCTATCTCTGTCGTTGATGTAGCTTATTAATATTTTTGGCAGTGGTTCTTAGTTTAATAGTTTAGCCCTTAACTTTCCACTGTTGCATTTCTGCAACATATAATTTATTTTAATTTATTGGACTCAATAATTTAAAAAAAAAAAAACCTACAAATCACTTATAGGAGAAAAAAATACTGCAATGAAATACATGCTAATTTTGTCACCAGAAGACAGCAAATTTTCCCCAGAAATTGCAACAATTATAAACATCCCTGATGACTCAAGAACTGTTTTTGCGAGAAAAAGAATCCATTCTATTTTATGCTTCCTCTTGGAGTATTATTGACGAAATTAGCTGGTAAGAAATGTAAAAATTTTATGTTCATTTAAAAGTAATTTTAATTTTCTGAACGAAAAAGTTTATGCTGCAACAAACAAAAAATGACTGAAATTCAAAATTTAAAACTGCTTTTTTTTTCAACGTTTTTTTTTTTTTTTTTTTTTCATTATTACTTGAGAACTCGCTGATATAATGTTTCCCTTGAAATTAAAAAAAAAAAAAAAAAAAAAACTGGGAAGGGTTGAATATCATAGATTTCGTTATTGCGGCATTGTCCGTTTACTATGCAATGTATCGCCCACATTTACATACAGTAAACTCTCGGTTATCCGCGTGGGTCTTGGGGGAAAAAAAATCTTAGTTTACTTTAATCTTGTCGAGCGAAAAGTTTTCTTTAAAAACACAGGTCTAAAATCCGTTTGTTCCAGATTGTCCCTTGTTTTTCAGTTGGCTTTCTTAACATTTCTTACCAAAGAGCGCGATGTACTTCAGCCAATACATTATTTTACCTGGGCGTTATCGTAAGTACCACTTCTTTATGTAGATTTTATATGCTTGAGAACTTCAAATACAAATATTTTTTTTATGCTGTACCTAACGTCACTGTTTGCACATATTGCACCCTTGATACTAAAGTGCCACAACTCAAAAATTGTAATTTTTGAGTTATGACCGTCATTAGACGTAGTTTACACGTCTCTACAAATCTTCAAAAGAGCCAGAAGTTGCATTGAAAAATCAGCCGTCAAAGGGCAGTTATGGCGTTTTGTTGTTATCAAGATGCATAGGACCCCTTCCACTGAAATGCCACATCTTGAGTTGTCGTCCAGCCGTCGTAGAGTAACGTGCGTAACTAACGATCATAGTTTGAGATGTATCCCAAGCAGCACAAAGGCGTTCAAAACACGTTCTGCAACACGTACAAAGCGCACCAGCCGGCACGTTCAAAACACGTTCTCGCAGCACGTGTTGTCAACGTCTATGTGTCTCATCGATCGATAGTAATATGACACGTCGAAATCTGGTGTTGACCACCTTTTTTTGTCCCAGTTTTGAACGTGGAATGATAGGTTATATTTAGGTTCTGGAAATACGTTTGTTTTCAGTGCTCCCCAGCTAAAAGAGTATACTACGTATACCCCACTATCCGGGGCGCATTTAAGCATACCGTACTCGATTTTGGACATGCGAAAAGATTCGCGCTATCATTGGTCGAATCGACTTATCGATAGATCTCCTTTCGACGCCAAAACAAAGGCAATACTATTCTGAGACACAGCCTGTATGAATTCGCACAGGTCTCCAAAAAATAAAAGACGAATATTTACTTAAAAATTACATAATTTCGTGGTAGAAAATGGTAAAAGCATTTTTATACCATTAGCATTTAGACTACTTTAATGTGCATTAAATCTTTTTGTGTATACGTTATACTTTTGTTTTTATTGGTGCTAAAATATTGGAAAATATAATTGAATCAATTATAAAATATATTATTTTGCAAAGGGAGGGGCTGTTATGCATCAGTAAAGCTTTTAACAAGGTAATAAAAATTTGGAAATTATTACTGTCGATTTCTGTAAGTCCGTTGAATTTAATGTTACTTTCGAGCTTGTGAATTTAATAGATATAAATATTCCATTTCGTTTCGTTTCCTATTCTGGTAAATCGTTAGTGCTATCTGTAAATAACTTTGGGGTATATAAACACATAATTTGTTCTTCTGCTTGTCTTGCATTCTTTTTGCTCCATGAGTGTTTGATGTAACTGAAAATTAAGACAGGGAAAAAAAATCACACTTTAAGGTAGCACTAAGTACTCAACAATAAACTTTTTTTTTTTTTTCAATTAGACGACATGCTAAACGATATCCAAAAATATGGTTTTTAAGGGGACTAAATCATTTAATTTCTTCATTTAAAATTTATGTACCTTGTCCCCACGAGATACTTCATCAGGGCCAGTAATCAGGAAATTTTCTTCATTAATAATTAGTCGGATAATCACTACAAACGTTTAATAGAAATTCCTGTTTAAAGAAAATGTATATGAACATTTTTAACTGTCTAATGATCAATAATTCTTGAACTGATAAAACAGATGCTAATACATGTACATTGTACACATATCGCATTAAGAGTAACAATGAAAGAATATCTATCCCTAAACCTCAAACACTGTAGTAAAAATTTAATATTTTCCCCCTTTTACTCAAAAATAAATTTCTAAGATACTATCTTATTTGTAAAAAATATCAAAAATGTGTAAAAATATAAAGTATAGTATTTTTGCAGCACTTTCAGAACTGTTTTAGAAGGGCGCGAATATTCATTTTTCCTATTATTCATGAACAGTAGTAATCCAATACATTTGGAGCACTGGTTTTAAGTTTTAAAAGAAAATTGCATTTCCATAAATTGTTTTCCGTGTTTACATATAGATGGCACTACTCCGTGTTTTGAGATGAATTTGCATAGAAGTTATTTATGTTTGTTTTGGAAATAAAACACTTTTTAGCTTGATTCTAACAATTCTAAATGTTTATTTATTTTACGATGTCAAGACAGTTGATACCTATTCTCTCCCCCCCCCCCCAGGGCCCGATTAAGATATCACGGGGCCCCAGGCCAAATATTTTTTGGGCCCCCCTGCACTGAGGCTTCACAATTATAGGCATAGGATAAAACAAATTTAGGCATTGACTACAACAATTTTTACCATTTAGGGGCCCCTAAGTTGTGGGGGGCCCTAGGCCGCAGCCTAGTTGGCCTATTCGGTAATCAGGCCCTGCCCCCCCCCCTTTCCTAGCACGACGTTTATACTCTGTTCTGACATTTTTCTTTCACTTCCCGTACTTTCCGAACCTATGGGCGGCGTTAGGCAATTGATTGACACGCAATCGACCAATGATGGCGCGTATCTTTTCGCATGTCCAAAATCGAGTACGGCATGCTTAAATGCATCCGGGGCCGTGACGTGTTTTAACCTTGACGTCATTTTTGATCCGCCATTTTTGATCCATGATCGTCGCCATCTTGGTTTTAATTATTTAATTACTTAATTAATTTAATTATTGATTGTTTAATTACTTTGAATTTAATATATTCATTCGGCGGGATTCGAACGCGGGTCCCTTGCGACTCCAGCAGGACTCACTAACCACTAAAGGCTACTTTATCATATCGAGGGAGAAAAATAATACTTTAAAAGAAATTTTTTTTGCAGGAGGCGCCATCTATGAAAGACTAAGGGCGTAAATCATATCATTTTAGTAGTATGAATATAATGTTTTTTTACTGAAATGCATGCAAATCTGATTAGGATCTTGGGAAAAAGAGTTGTTTAGGATAAAACTTAAAGTTTCTGCAGATATGATTTCTCCCCCCTTTCTAAAAAGCAGCAATTCACGACCTCAATTCTGAGAAATTAAGCACCTCCTTAAGCTCTGAAATGACACCGTGATAATATTACTGTTTTTGCACGTCAAATATCACGTTCCTTAAGCACTGAAATGACACCGTGATAATATTACTGCTTTTGCACGTCAAATATCACGTTCCTTAAGCACTGAAATGACACTGTGATAATATTACTGTTTTTGCACGTCAAATATCACGTTCCTTAAGCACTGAAATGACACCGTGATAATATTACTGTTTTTGCACGTCAAATATCACGTTCCTTAAGCACTGAAATGACACCGTGATAATATTACTGTTTTTGCACGTCAAATATCACGTTCTTTAAGCACTGAAATGACACCGTGATAATATTACTGTTTTTGCACGTCGAATATAACGTTCAAGGGACACTTAGCACCGTTATTTGACCAATAACACCATTTTTGCACCAAATTTGAACGTTCTGGTGCTGCTGGGGTATCGGTCTTCATGTTGACAAATTCAAAAATACTAAAATGTGCCTAGTCAGCCCGGGAACAGCTTTTTGCAATTTCTGGAAAACGTAGTGTTTTGAGTTGTGGCACTTTTGTAGCAAGGGTGCGATTTTACGTTTTAAGTCGGATGCAATTATTTTTAAGCAAAAGACAATTTTTATCTTCTTTACCCCTTTTATGCTTTCTTCGGATTGTCCGCGATACTCGTGACACCAAATTCCGCGGATGATCGGCAGTGTACTATACAACTGTAGCTTCCAGTATTAGATTTAATTCAACAACTTTATATGAGTTAATCCTTAAAACAAAAATTAAAATTTGGAATCTGCAAATACTGTCTAATCTTTTATCGTACAACCTTCCTCGCATCTGCGCATGCCTGAGGTCTCTTTGGATTTCCTCAAAATAGGGGAGAAATGCGAAGTTACATTCAACAGGAAGTAAGAAGCGAAAGCACCGGCAAGTGCGTCTCCTTATCCTATCACCCCTTTTTCTATTATATTCTATTCTATTCTAGAAGTCAATAAACTTCGACACACATGAGGACTGCGTACTATGCGCCTTGCCTCCACAGATAGTACAATACAGATTTTATTGAAGGAAAGAATTAACAGCACTGAGAAGGAAGTTACACCCAGGGCAAAGGCGGGAATCGAACCCGCGCCTCTTGAGATTACAAACTGACGGGCAGACCCACTACGCCGTCGAGGCCCCCACCCCTTTTTCAAATGGAAGCGATCGTGACTGCCAGGCGCGCAATACGCAGCTAGACAGTAGTATGTTTATTTCGCACGTAAATAACTAAATCCATCGTGAATTACTGTCTGTTTGAGTATTGTGCGCCTGGCAGCCACGAACGCTTCCATTTGAAAAAGGGAGACAGGTTTAGGATGCGTACTACCCGATGCCTTCAGTTTTTGTTCGCTTGCTACTTCCTCGTTGCATTTCCTCCTATTTCGAGGAAGTCCGAAGAGACTTGGCGCGTGTGCAGATTCGACGGAGGTTTCGCGAAAAAATTTTAGACAGTTCATTGAAAGTATGTTTAGTTCAGAGTCGTAAGCAACGGGAGAGTTTTAAGGGTTAACGCTTCCCATTGAGGAAAAATAATGAATGCTAACCGAAGAAAATGTACATTCGATGTAATAAATGTTTTAATTTGTGTGCAGTGTCCCCTTTCAAAAAATGTGTCTTGAAGTTTTTTCGGCAATTTACGACTGTGCTCTCTTAACGACTAAAATCATGTTCAGGGAAAGTAATGATGGAAGAGCAGCTCAATGCTCTGGCAAAACAAAGCATCAACTGCATTGATGGTACTTTTTATGAGGAGGTTGTGTTCTGCATCTACAGTAAATTCTTCATCGTTTAATTTATTAAGCATAATTTCAGAACATCTTTCAACCTAATGGACATGGTATGTTATGAAAGACTTACTCGTGTACAATATTCAATACTTTTTGAAAATATACCGCATAATGACGATATACTTCCAGAAAAGTCTAATTTTTTTATGAGCCTTATTCTTTATATAAGGTAATTTAGTTAAGATATTAGTTTTTGCAGAATGAAATGGAGTGGGATTACTTTTAGAACGGGGTTCAAAGTGGTTACTAATTTTTTTGGGTTTACTGACTACTGGCCAAGATCTATTTTTTGTCTTAAGCTTAAATAGGAATTTTTACTCACATTCAATGCCTAAGCACGAAATCATTTGTACTCAGTTGTTGCTTGTTAAATAACCTTTTTGCTCTTTAATCTTAAATTTGAGTTCACATTGAAAAGTAAAATGAAAATTCACGATTTGAATTTAGTTTGTTGATCCTTAAGATTGAAGATTATGATGTCATTAAGTAACCTTGTGATAAGTTGAAAGTTTCAAATGACTTCAGCTGTACAATCCGCTGATGAATGTAAAGACGTTATTTAGGGAATTAAACCCAACACACATAATATATTAAGAAAGATTATGCGTAATTTTATCTCTAAATCATCTGCTACCAGCAATTCATTCCTACTGCGCATTTATGTGTTGATGTTTGTTTTTACCTCGTACTCAAACTAGGTTTCGATACACACAAGTCTATTGTGTTTCAATTTTGGGGATTATTTGCTTATGTGATAAGTGACCAATAGATAGTAACTTTAAAACGTCGATCCTCTTTAAAGCAAGCTCCAAGGGAATTTTAAAATCAGTTCAATTTGAAAGTAATTCTACTCTTTATTTTTGAAAGTGAGGGAGCAGTCGCCCCCCTTGACGAGCCGTATATGACTTTCTGCGAAAATCAAGTAGAATTTTATTTGTTAACAAACTGAAACTGGAAACATAAATTTTTAATTCATTGAGCTTTCTTTCCTTGTCGGCCACCACAGACGTCGGTTACCAATCGCGTAAATAAAGGCATAGTCGTATTTATAATCTGTTGAAAAACTTTATAATTTTAGTTATATATAATATGAAAAATCCAAATACATTCCAACAAAAGCAGAGAAATGTATTCTTTCTTTTGGTACTAGTTTTTTAAATGCTCAAGTATGTTTTCACTGCAAAAATCGCGAGAAACGTTTAAGAGGATTTTAATTAACACCTTCATCAGTTAATGCCGTACGCAGAGGCGACCTTGCTGAGAAAACTCTCGATCAACTCTCCTTTCAAACAAAAAATAAGGACCAAAATTTGTTTGTCAGTTTAGTCCCTAGTGTGCCGTAGACAGATAAATACATGTGTAACTTATAACTTCCTTTTTAATTGCGTCTGGGTTTAAAAACCAACAATAAAATTCTAACACGATGCGGCAGTGTTAACCGAATGACTCCCTTTCCAAAATCTCAGTTTAAAGTTTTTTTTTCTTTAACATTAACCAACAGTTTTCTTTCCTATGATCTTAAACCACATGCGTTGAATTGGTTTATAAACTTTATTTAGGCGGCATAACAAAGCAGTACACAAAAGGAAGCAACCAGAGCAAAAGGCTAGATATATTTCTGTACTGATATCATTTTTCTTTAGTTAAAAAAAGGAGGGGGGGGGAATAAATAAATAAAAAATGTAACCCACGATTTCAGTAACTAATCCTAACGATTTCGTGGCTACTGCAATGCCTTGAGAAATTCCTCACTGAATGGTCAAGGTTCCCACGAGAGTTAAGACAATGGGAGACTCAACAATGGTTCGGCGATCTTTTGGGTACCTTCGACCTTGAGACAAGGACATTGGCTTTCTGGATTTGAATATTGCTTTTTGTTGTATGTTCATATTCATCTACTGAGTAAGTTGCAGCGGGTTATTTGAAACAGATTGCATAAAATGTACAACATTGTGTTGATTTCATGAAAGAAAATACATTGACGTGGGTGGAATTAGCATTTGTATCAAATTTGTGCCATAATGCATTGTTTCTTTGTAAAATCCTATTGTTTAGTGTTATGAATTCTTATGAACATACAAGCACTACGAAGCAGGCAAATATATTGCGGTACTTTAATGCACACGGAAGGCACGCGTCCCATATCCCATAGTGAAGTTTGATTTATTTTTAAATCGGCTTAACTGACCACGGACAACACATAGTGTAATTACGAAAAAATAATAATAATGTCCGTCCATGAATACCGCGCCTAGCACTCGCGAACCATTCCACTTAATAATAACAAGTTTAAAAAACTATAACCCGACTACAAAAAAAAAAGCACTGAAAGGTAAGAAACAAGGTAGGTGCTATTTAATATCATCGTCTTATTAAATAAAACAAGACGTTTGATATCTTAGCTATACCTGTTTATTTAGTTCTACGACTTGAACCCTCTGCAAGTTCCACATTAACAACATAATTCAATTCAAATGCTTAGTTGTGCGTTGTCAACTAAAAGAAGCAAGCATTTAAACTCGATACACAAGCAAACATATCAGTTTGATCTATATATATATACAGGGTGTCCACTCCAATCGTGGACCAATAGCTAATTTCTAAACCGTTAGAGATAAGCATATAGTTTATTTAGGAAAAAATCTCAAAATTATGAAAGGAATTTTGGGTCTATTCAATGTTTTTCAAAAAATCAAATTTTGAAAGAGTTACGAAATTTAAATTTTTATACAGCCCCCCAGTCCTATCAATCATATTTAGTAAAACATTCTTGACACTGTAACGTTTAAAACTAAAAAAAATCACTCTTCTACCACAAAAATTGACCGAGTTATGACGTTTTGAAAAATCAAGATTTTGCATTGTTTCATGACGTCATCGAGAGATCGCTTAAGGGACGTATGCGAAATCCTTCAAAATCTTGATTTTTCAAAACGTCATAACTCGGTCAATTTTTGTGGTAGAAGAGTGATTTTTTTTTAGTTTTAAACGTTACAGTGTCAAGAATGTTTTACTAAATATGATTGATAGGACTGGGGGGCTGTATAAAAATTTAAATTTCTTAACTCTTTCAAAATTTGATTTTTTGAAAAACATTAAATAGACCCAAAATTCCTTTCATAATTTGGAGATTTTTTCCTAAATAAACTATATGCTTATCTCTAACGGTTTAGAAATTAGCTATTGGTCCACGATTGGAGTGGACACCCTGTATATATATATATATATATATATATATATATATATATATATACAAGAATGGTAAATTAGGTTATAATGTTATTCTATCAAATTGTTTTCCTGTAGTTGACAACGCACGACTACAGCATTTGTATTGAATTATGTTGTTAATGTGGAACTTGCAGAGGGTTCAAGTCGTAGAACTAAATAAACAGGTATAGCTAAGATATCAAACGTCTTCTTTTATTTAATAAGACGATGATATTAAATAGCACCTACCTTGTTTCTTACTTTTCAGTGCTTTTTTTTTTTTTTTTTTTTTTGTAGTCGGGTTATAGTTTTTTAAACTTGTTATTATTTCTTACTTTTAAGAGCTTTTTTGTAGTCGGGCTACAGGTTTTTAAAACTTTTTTATTTTACTCCACTGTATATTAGCAAATGAATATACATTACAAAATTAAATTTACTTAACAAAAAAGTATGAAAAGTTATTTGGGTAATTTTTATTGAGCGGTGTCAAAACTTCTCAGCCTTTCCAATTCCATCAAAGATGCTGAACCATGAAGGTTGCTTAAAAGTTTCCGTGGGTCCAGATCGCTTATAAATAAACCCTCAAGTAGTCTCCCTAAGTAGTCGGGTTTTGTAGTCGGGTTTAGATACTTTTCTAAGTGTGTTTTAGTTCCAGGTACCTATTTCATGCTAAATATAGTATAATTTCATGGTATAGTATAATTCAAAAATAAGTATAATTTCATGCTAAAATCTAGGTCGGCCTTAAACTGGAAATTCATTGTTGATTGCAAGTTTTGTTTGAACTAAAAAATTCTTAGATACGAAAATATCGGTTCAAAATCGGTGCTTGTCTAGGAATAATCGATTTTTCCTCTTAAATTCTAGTACAAAGTAGCCGATGACACTCGAGATTCGAAAACGAATCGATTGGCACCTCATCCATCAAAATCAAATGAATAGTTTAGGAGCTTTTGGAACATCCTTAACCACAAACATAGTCAGACTGCTAATAAAAACATAACCCTTCCTTTAGGCTTTGCCGTAGTCGAGTAAAAAAGGGGCGACGGGTTATGAGTGGAAACTTTCCGAAGTTTTCAAACTTACTTTTGCTATCCTTTTGATACATTCAACTAAACTGTGTATTTGAAGTTAGCATCGTTCTACGTAGTTTGATACGGCTCGAAATGCTTCTTATTATTCTTCCCCACATTGTTATCTTACCTATCACGCCTATTTTAGTAATATCAGAGAAGACCTGACGCATGCTTAAATACGCGGAAGGTTCTACCTAAGAAAATCAGCCAGTAGTGTAATTACGAAAAAATAATAACGAAGGGGACGCCGGCCAATTAAATCAGCAGCTTTAATGAATCAAATTACCAAAAATAGAACAATGTCGGCATTTCTTGAATTAGCCGTTTTATTGAATTAGCCGCTTTATTAAATCAAAACTGCTTCAAACGAACGTGATTGATACAAGCGGCTGCCACTGTAATAATAGCAAATAGCGTGTTATCGAAATAGTGCATTGATATTTTTTGGACGTAAAAATTATTTGCTCTCGTTTACCCGATATCGGGATACAGCATTTCAAGTCTGTTGAAATTTTTAGGAAAGCTCCAAACTTGGCGAAAATTTAAAAGTGCCACTTGAGTTGGTCCATTACGAGGAAGGGCTTTCGTCTGCAAAGCGTTTGAAAAGATGTCTTTCATTACTCACAACACTCGCCAACTTTGGCCACTTTTCTAAAACTTTCAGCTGATATTTCAAAATGAGGGGATACGAAAGTAAATAATTTTAATAATAAACCTGGGAATGTAGATTCACCGCTTCCAGCACCCCTTTCTCTCTGGCGACAACACTGCATTTAACTCGAAATAGAAGCAGTCTGAATCGTATACATTAATGTAATGTGTGTGGCCGTAGTGGCAGTTGCCCCTTTTTAAAGTTAAACTTCAAAGTAATTTAATTACATTTCTAACGAAGTGAAGTCGAACGTGTCGTCGAATTAATTAGCTTGTTTCTAGATGGCAGTACAGAGCCTCATTGTGAAAGTAATGCATGTAAGATGCGCCATCTAGTAACTAACAAATTTACTACATTAAATGTCTTTTTTTATTTGCAAAATTATTAATACCGTTCTAATTAACAGCACCTCAGCCTTCAAAAAGAAAAAGAAAGTAAATTATCATGACAGAAAAAAAAGAAGAATTTTATTTAAATATTTAAAAAAAAAAGGTAAGGAAAGAAACTGATAATCAATAAACATAGCTGTCACTTAAGCATTATGATTTGCATAATCCAACACTTAATCTCTCGGAATACATTTAAGTTTATAGGTGACTAAAAAACTAAACACATTATTTTATTCATTGATTGTTTATTTACCACTTAACGTTTAAAAAAATTTAAAACCACCAGTATAAAATTTAACTTAATTCTTAAATATGTAAGGCAACAACTTATTCAGCAACGAATAATTCAATGAATTCTTTTTAAAATCATGATCGTTTGCTCTAGCTAAATAGACAGAGTAGACAAGTCAGTCAAAGTTAATTATGTGGGCAAACGCCGCTATGAAGATACTATGAAGAGCCCAAATACACCAGTAATGCACGCTGCAAGTATCAGGGAAGCCCTTGCCTGAGCTTAGCATTGCCCTTTAATAATTGTCAGATGGGTGGTTTAGTCAGCTCTTTACTCAGCTTGTTGTTAACTCAGTTGTTATTGTTAACTCAGCTCTTTGAATGCCAAATCTAGGAATTTTTCAGCCCGTTTAGCTCCTGAAAAAAGAAGTTCGAACCTCGCACCAATCCTTCTTTTTTTTTTTTCTTTCTTCATTTTGAATGTAATTGTGTGAAATTTGAGTAGCGATTTGCAGAAGAATCGAGACACACTTTATATGTCAAAAAATTATATACACTATATATAAAATTATGAGCATTCTTGATATGATTAAATAATATTTGGTTATCATTGTCAAAACATGTAAATAATAATTTTTGGCTTTATTTATCGCTCATAATTTTCTTCAAGTGGATTTTCTTCTTATCTAGAAAAAAAAGGCGATCAAATATTTTGTTCAAAGTATGTTAAAAACATCTAGAGGTGCCAAAACCAAAAGAAAAATATTGGGGATTGTGCGGGGAAAATTTGCGGCAGGTACTATCTCTATATCCTTACAACAGATGGCTGCAGCTATTTTAATCCATTTTTGCTACACATTTATTTAAACTTAGCCCCTTTTTTTAGCCCTATTCCTTTTGACGTGTTGGCAACACTGGGTGGTCGCAAAAAGCAACTTTCGAGCTTCTGATGGAGCACTCTAGGAAAATGACCAATAGGCTAAAAAATGTGATTTGAAAATCTTCCGCATAATCGAGTAATATTAACAGGTTCCTCAAGGATGTTAAAATGTAAAATCGATATTTTTAAATACGAGGGTTGTTTTTTTTTTTTCAACCTCCGTTTGGCTATAAAACATAAACGGAATCAAATAAAAAAAAAATATGTTATTATCAAAAGTAAGGTACAATTCTCTACATAATCACCTTGACGATTGAAGCATTTGTTATATCTGTGAACAAGCTTTATAATAGTCTCCTCGTAGAATGTTGCCGCCAATGATTGGAAGTGAGTTGTGACGGTGTCTTTGGGTTCCACGCCACTTTGGAAGCCCGATGCCTTTCCAGACCCCAAGCAGGGGTCTCCCCAAGCATGGTTGACGGTCATTGCCATGCCCCCAAGCATGGGGGCATGGCAATGCCCGTCATCATAGCGCTCGTGTAACCCAACGGTTCCTCCAGCAATTTCATGCATTCAATGGGACATTTTTGAACACCCACCATTAAGTTCCGACCGAGCACCAAGTGACTTACATGTGTTCCCTGAACTGAAGCAGAGACTTGGAGACCCTGCTTGGGGTCTGGAAAGGTATCGGGCTTCCAAAGTGGCGTGGAACCCAAAGACACCGTCACAACTCACTTCCAATCATTGGCGGCAACATTCTACGAGGAGGCTATTATAAAGCTTGTTCACAGATATAACAAATGCTTCAATCGTCAAGGTGATTATGTAGAGAATTGTAGAGGATTGTACCTTACTTTTGATAATAAAATATTTTTTTTTTATTTGAATCCGTTTATTTTTTATAGCCAAACGGAGGTTGAAAAAAAAAACGACCCTCGTAAATATCATAGCTTTTCAACAATAAAATGGCGAATCTTCATGTTCAAAATTTTGAAAAACTGTTTCCATGTATCAAAAAAATTTCTATCTATCGAAATTATTTTTGGACATAACCGGACATTTTATTCGACTTTACACCTCTTATTTCAAATATATCATAGTCAGGAGTGAAAGGAAGGGTCAGTGAATGTCACTACGAACCCTCTCAAGTCAGTTATTGAAGTTAATAGTGGAGAAACAAATGGAGAAATTTATTAATTTTAGACAGAAACAACAAAGTCGTTTGCGATTTATCCTGTAAAACCAATTTCATCCCTTTTTTTCTAAAAGTTGTTCTTCATTTTTAAATATGCTGAGCTTCAATGGAAAGCTAAAAATTTGAATCCATTCAAAAAAGGAATTGCTAGAGGTGCTTGAAACTTACTTCGTGTACGATTGTTGTTTTTCTTCAACCTCCGATCACACAGTATGAAGGCCAGGCATGCGGCAGATGATGGCCGGTGTACATAGTAGGTGACTGTGCATCTCCCACTTTACACAATCCGTCACTGGCGAGTCCATCACGCTATTTTCTACTGAGCTTCTGCCATATAAACATGGCTGTTACTTTTGATTCTCCCGCCAAGTATGAATTGCGAAGTGTTTTGCGAATGGATGCTGATTCCTTATTGTGAAATTTTGTGACGCTTACATAAAACTATTTAAAACAAACGGAGAAGTGTTCTGATTTCTGAATTTGTTCTGATTCATGACAATGCTCGTCCTCATTGTGCTCGTGTAACCCAACGGTTCATTCAGCAATTTCAATGGGACTTTTTGAACACCCACCATTTTGCCCTGACCGCGTGCCAAGTGACTTCCATCTGTTTCCTGAACTAAAGCAGGGGCTTAGGAAGTCCTGCTGAGGGATTTGGAAAGGCATCGTGCTTGCAAAGTGACGTGGAACTCAAAAGATACCGTCACAACTCACTTCCAATCATTGGCGGACATTTTACGAGGAGGGTAGAAAAAAGCTTGTTCACAGATATAACAAATGCTTCAATCGTCAAGGTGATTATGTAGAGAAGAAACCTACATTGTGTACATCACTTTTGATGATAAAACCTTATTTTGTATTTTTACCCATAATTTTTCCCAAGTAGCACACTTCTTTTTTTAAACGTTGTAAAATGGTTATTAATGTTGTGACAACTCATTAAAAACGTTTATAAAACGTTTAAAGGTTATTTGTGCTACCTGGATTTTATAGCTTATCGGGGGTTGAAAAAAAAAACAACCCTCGTACTTCGGTTCACAGAAATTGTTCCCGATGAAGCATCTAGTGAATGAAGTTAAGGCTAACATTTCTATGGTGAGCTTGTCACAAAACAGGCTTGGCTATTCAGTACGAATTTCAGTTATTTCTTCCCTTTTAAAAAATTCATCTATGATTGTAGCTAATATCTATGTTACAGCTTATTTTAAAGTAATAAACAACAAATTGTTCTTATTCTTATAACTTTTTTTTTAATCGCTAACTTTCATATAATGTTATTCGCTAAACAATTAGAAATGGAGTTTCGTGTAAAGTTAGCCTTAAATTTAAAATGTTTTAGTAGTATTTACGTCAAAAATTAGACTCGTTTCTAAACATCGATTTTTTTTCAGTTAAATTGCTACTTCGATATATGGAGGTCCTATATATATATTACTACTAGCGAAAAATTAGATGGATGAATGTTTGTTCCTCTTTCACGCAAAAACTACTGAATCGATTTTAATGAAACTTTTAGAATAATGTAGCATATACATCAGAATACCACATAGGCTATAATTTATAAAGATATTTAAAAAAAATTCGATCTGTAGCGCTTTTATCATTCCAATTTGTCACATTTTCCGCATATATCCGAAGGCTTTCCTGAACCCAATTCAGTAGTTTATCATCTCAACTCCCTGTCGAAAGTTAGAATTGCGTACATGATTTCTGATATTCGTATTGAATATTCAAATCTTTTTTCAAGTCAAATCGCAAAGTGACGTTTTTTTCAGCTTCATGGGGAAGATCTCTTACGCTGGATTAAAATTTAAATTATCAATTTTTTCTCTCAATATTTCTTTCTTTTTGAACTGTGTTCCTTTGGTTAAACATATCAGGAATGGCAAATTTTTGAGTAGGCTCCCCCTTTTATCTCTGTATGCACGAGCACAACCGTGCGGGTATAGCGAGTACATATATATAATATATATATATATATATATATATATATATATATATATATATATATATATATATATATATATATATATATACATATATATATATGAAGTTTTTATTCTCTCTCTTAAGTACTCTTTGACACTCTTCTTTAGTCGTGCTGTCGAGATTTACCAATTCAAACTGTAAAAGCAAAGTACAAATCACCGAAAACAAAGAAAACACGTTGCTCGTGATGTGAGAAATACTTAATGATCGTAATTGAGAAGGATTATTTTCTTCTCGCAAGTACCTCCTATTCACGCTTTCTTATCAAGTCAGAGATATTGGCATGTCGCTATGACATGGCATTGTTTTATGTTTTTCCCGAAAAAAAAAAATACTTCCAATATTTTAGACTCAGGTGACAACTTATGTCTGCTTTTATGATTGCTCTCTACCTGACTGTATTCAACACTACTGCAGCCAGAATTCACCTTCTGTAACTGTGGCATTGTCAGTCTTTGCATACATATGCAGGCCCAGCTTTCCCATGGGCACTCTGGGCACGTGCCCAGGGCCCCGGTTTGTGCTCTTACTTGTTTTGTCTTTGTTATACTATGTTTTACTGGTTTTAATCACTATTTTTAGTCAGCTCTTTCTTTTGGCTGATTAGAATTTTTAACTTCGTTTAACTGTTTGTTTTTACAATGTTCATGTTTTAAAAGATTTATGGGCGTTGTACTTTGAATTTTAGCTTTACCATCAGTTTACTGCATTATCATTGTTTGGTGCAGAGTCTTTGAAGGCTCTTGTGCCAGGAAACCGTACACAACCAGGGATCTGCAATCGACAGGGGGCCCCAAATTCAGATCTAGATTCAATATCTGAACATTACAAAGAAGTGAATTTCTGGAGAGATGTTCTTATACAGATTGTAAAAAATATCCCAAATATGGAAATTATTTGGGATGTAGTGTAATTGAGTGAATTTGATCAATTTCTTGCAGATCCCTTAAACGTTGGGAATCCTGAAAAAGGTAGCACTTCTTATTTATCATGGAATTTGACGCAATGGGAAAATAGGTCGTGAAATAATATAAAATAATTAAAATACACTGCTCAAAACAATTAGGGGAGCACATGGTTTTAACAAAATTGCACAAAGATATCAACATATCAATAAGTAACATAAAATGAACTGTCTATAATTTAAAGCCTACCAGGAAACGGAAGAAGAAAACTTTAAATTCAAATTACAGTTAATGACGTCAAAAATGAGAAAAAGTAGATTAGTGCAGAAATCGAGATGTTGCAGAAACGTCTGTTTTATTGCCGCAACTGTGAAATTCGATTGCACAGTAGTTTTTTCCTAATTGGTTTTCGAGACTAGGTTACTTGAGAATGTCTCAACAACGGAATCAATGCCATGGCGTGCTATAGGAAGGCTGGAATCCGGGCAAACACAACGTAGTATCGCGGAGGATGTTGGTATCTTCAGAAGTGTTGCAAAGTTGTGGAATCGATGCCAAGAAACAGGAAATGTTGGACGTCGATCAGGGCAGGGTCGGCCAAGCGCCACTACAGCAACTGATGACCGGTATATACGGTTTACGGTTAACAGCCCATCGAAACAGCCTAGAGAGTGCTACGCATCTCCAAGGACAGTTTGCTCTTGGCAATAGGAGGAAGGGTGTCCAGTAGGGTGGGTTGAAAAAGAAAAATTATTTTTTTTCGAAACGCTATACCGCGGAAAACTTGCCTCTAGGGTAGGTAAGTAAAATGCAGATTAAACAGAGGAAAAATATTGAGTCCCCAGCTAGCGCATTGTACTTAAAATTTCGATTTTTTTTGAAAATTAAGTCATTTTCCAAATTTTTTTGCAATACTAAGTCAATAATATTTTATTCCGCTACAGTGGAAATCCTTTACTAAAATGGTTGAAAAACACATAAAGAACGTTAACTGGTCAAAATCGTTCAATATGCTTTGGCGCAAAAGACTCAAAAATCGGTAAATTATTGCGTTTCATGCTCGCAGCAATTCTAATCGGCCTCGTTGCCCGGTGAATGGCAGTCATTACTGTTCAATGTGTCAAGCTTTTCAATGCATTTCCCACATGGAAATTAGTTCTTCCAAGGAATTTGAAAATGAAATTGATAAAAACTAGGCATAAACTAGGTTTGATTAGAGTAGTTGATCCTGTGATTTAAATAAATGCATTGTTTGCCCATCCAGAGCACTTGCTTCTTAGGATGATAGTGGATGAAGGAAAATACATCAGTAAGTTAGGTTTCAGAAAATTAATAAAAACTAGAAAATATTCCTGCAAACCAGAATCAATAAGGTATTTTCGGTCTTAAAAATTAGACTTCAGGCAACGAACTGCACAGAAATAATTAATCGGATCACTATTACACTTACACCACTTCCATTTTTTCCGAAGAGTTTCTGATGATTAATCGTGGGCTAAAATCACTGCTGGTGAAACTGGTGACAGATGGGTAAGTTCTTATTTAACACAAAACAGCTAAAAAAATCGTCTTCGTGAAGAACCGAGATGGTTTAATAAGATCTACCCTTTTAATCAAAATATTCAATGCCAAAGTTTTGCAGCAAGTACAGCTTCGACTTAAACACACAAAAATAGTGAGACTTTTGCAATGCAGTAAATATGTTACTGTAATAAAAAGAAGACAAGATTAATATGTTCTTTTAGTACCTTTTCTATGCTTACTTCATTACAATAAACTGTAGTGTAAACTAAAAAAGTAGTTATCTTTTAACACACAGAGCTCAGAATAATTTACTACATATTCCTTTAAGGTTCTAGTATGTACCTTAAATGCAATAATTTACCGATTTTTGAGTCTTTTGCTCTACCGCAAATTGAATGATTTTAACCGGTTAACATTCATCATACTTGAAGCTTCAACAGCCGTTGCTCTGCTCGAAATTCTGGAGCGATCACAGGTCAATGCAGTATTTTTCAATATCATGCGCATCTGCCAAGGTAACTTAGTTCGAGCGTGCTATTCAGAATCTTTATGCCCAGTTTTTATCAATTTATTTTCAAATTCCTCGGACGAACTAATTTCCATGTGGGAAATGCGTTGAAAAGCTTGATACATTGAACAGTAATGACTGTCATTCACCGGGCAACGAGGCCGACTAGAATTGCTGCGAGCATGAAACGCAATAATTTACCGATTTTTGAGTCTTTTGCACCACCGCAAATTGAACGATTTTGTCCAATTAACATTCTTTATGTGTTTTTCAACCATTTTAGTAAAGGATTTCCACTGTAGCGGAATAAAATATTATTGACTTAGTATTGCAAAAAAATTTGGAAAATAACTTAATTTTCGAAAAAAATCGAAATTTCAAATACAATGCGCTAGCTGGGGACTCAATATTTTTCCTCTGTTTAATCTGCATTTTACTTACCTACCCTAGAGGCAAATTTTCCGCGGTATAGCGTTTCGAAAAAAAATAATTATTTTTTTTCGACCCACCCTAGTGTCCAGCCAAACAGTACGTAATCAGTAGTAAGAGCCGTAAACCGCGGGGCAGAAGGAGGGAAACAACTCAACAGTGGGCGTGGTCGCTTCGCCGCCATCTTGGATGGTCACGTGATCTAGCAGGGGGTATTTTTGGATGACGTCATCAATGACGTCAAGTAATTTCTTATAACCTTGCACGAGGGTTCAGATGTCCGTCATCTTGGATTTCTGATTTTTAATTGAGTATTTAATTGATTGAGCCGCCATCTTGGATGATCACGTGATTTCTCCGCCATCTGTATGCGCGTTAATTCATGTCTGATCTTGACTTACTTAATTATTCGTTTAATTAGTTTATTTAATTTATTCTTACTGAAATAATATTTACTAGGGTAATATTCTAAAATGCTGTTCCCATGCCTGGGGTTTGAACCCTGGACCTTTCGCTCCGAACGCGAATACTCTAACCACTAGACCAGACTAGGCAGTTGCCTAGTCCCGACAATAAAACTTGAAAAAGATAACTTACCTCGTGATGTCATCTGTTGGTCACCATGAGCATTATTTTGAGAGCTGTGGAATCATTAAAATGTGAGTTTGCTTAAATAAAAAATAGTGGCGCCATCTATCGGAGAGTAGAAAAATACTTAAGATTTATTCGGTTTTACCGCTTTAGTTGGAAAAACGGTATTGGAATAAACTGCTTGAATTTTATTAAAGTGTAGAAAGCTTCTTGACAGAAAGAAATAGTGGCGCCATCTAGTGGATGACGATTTTATTCCCAGATGGAAGTTTATTTATTTGAATAAAATAATGTTTGGTGGGATTCGAACTTGCAATGTTAGAGTTACAAAAAGGAACCTAGATGATTGGCGCGCTTTACCAGTCATACTATGGCGACTTCGTCTGTTATTTATGAAACACTTGAATGTAACTCTCTAAGATAACGTTTTATTGAAATAGGGTGTTGAGGGACTTGTTCTTACATGTTTTGGAGGGAACATTGTGAATGAATAATGTACCAGGTTTATAAAATACAGCTCCAAACATCAACGAAAAAATTTATACAATTCATTTTCAAAATTTGATACATTTATTGTAATATTCGAAGTTTTTCAAAAATATTTCTTGTTATTATAAAATAATAAAATTTTTGTAGTTATGATTTTAACTGAGATCTACTAATGTTCACTGCCGTCCTTATTTTGTTTATATTAAGCATGTTTTCAATTTAAACGTTCAATGCAATTAGTCAAGTGAAATATTTAATTTCGTTTGCACATGCATTCATTTACTAAATCACGTACGTGTTTCTTCTTTTATTAATTTATTCGCATTCTTTTACTTATTAATGCATCTATTTTTATTAATTCATTTATTTTGTTATTCATTCTCTATTTTATTTACTCATTTCTTTTCCTCGTATATTAGATCATTCATTTGTGTATTCATTTATTTTTTTCATTAATAATTCATTTATTTGTTTATTTACGTATTTATTCGATAAAAAGTACTTTAACTCGTCTAATAGAAAATACGTCATTGCAAAAATATTGTATTTTTCACTTTGACCCGTGTTTTTTTTGGGGGTGAAAAATTTTCACCTTTTTCTCAAGATGCAAAATAACTGCCGAAAATGAAAAAAAAATAATAATAACGTTTTTACGACAGTTGTATTACAAACATACACAGTTCTTTCTTTATGTACACTGATTTTCAGAACAAATTTCCAACTTGATCATTTTTAATCAAATTTGTTAACTTAACTATTTCACTTTGGCCCACATTCTCCTATGTGCATAATAACAAAACGGAAAATTGTAATCAATATTTTTAAGGTGTTCTTATTGCATTTATATTTTTCACTTATTGTGTCAGATATTCACAAAGAGAATAACGAAGTTTACGATTCAAATTAATTTAGGGGGGATGTTTTTATTCATTACTGTCACGACGGCTTGCAAGAAGCATAATATATTATACTAATAGTAAGAAGGCATATTGTTGTACTAAAACACAATTCATAACAATTTTTGGATGTTCTTTCAAGACAATGCTGTGTATCTTGCAACATATATAACCACAGTTGTTTAAATGGATTCTACTCGTTAACCAGATTCGTTGATTCAGTGCTTGCTATAGATTTCTCAAACTTGAACTTAAAGTACGTTTCAACCCCTTAAGAAAAGACTCATCCCTCACTAAAACATAAATATTCCTTATAAAATGTTTGCACACGCACACATAATCTTAAATGCACACACATTCGCAAACACAAATACACTAGCACCACACAGACACATTGACACACAGAAACACGCTGGCACACACGCACGGGCAAAAACATAAACACTCAGATATGCACACACTTACACACACACGAAAAAGCACAAACAATCATGCTTCATTTTTTGCAAAAAGAGTTATTTATTTTAATCAAACCCCATTTTGATTTACACGTTTAGGGTAATTTTTATCATAATTTTTGTAAAATATTAAGGAGCACATTATGTCATTTACTTTTTCCAAACTTAACAGTTTTCAAATGTAAGCATTTTCTACAGATTTAACATAACATATTTAAGTTTGAAGACTTTTTTCCCATTCATAATCATTTTAAGCACATTTTTTAAAAATGTTTTCTACTACTGCGTTTTAAATTTTCAAAGGGTTATAATTATTTCTTAGTAACTAAGTTACTTTTTCCATGATTATATACATTATTATTTCCCCTTTCAATGCAATATTTTTTCTTTTACTGTATTCTCAAGCATTAAGATATTTTCATCGAATAATAGGACAAAGAAAATATTTAATACACTTTATTTACCCAATTTTATACCACTCATTTCACGTGTTATTTTTCGTTTACACGTATTTCAACCTTTGTACAATCTTATTTCAAATTTTATCAAAGCATCCATTATAGCATTGACGTTTTCTTAGAAGATTTTCAAACTTCATTCCCGTATACATAATTATGAAACGAAGATTTTTTAAAATAAATACAACCATGCATGCATTGGACTTACGAGATATTCAACAAATATTTTCATATACAAACACTTAATCAACCACCCTCGCATATTCGAATAACTATTTTTTCACTTAGGACTTTTCAATATATATGATATCAAAGTTTGTTCGATTTTGCATCACTGCAGCAGTTGATATTAAAAAATATATATACCGATATATGCTTTAAATATTTTGGACGTAGAGAAAAAACTCAGCAATTGTTTTCACATATGGGTACGTTCAATGTCTTAACAAGAGTTTTAATCATTCAAAAGGATTTTATTTTCAGGAACTTAAGACTGTTTAGATATACACACATATACACATCATCGCTGCAACGAATACAGTCAGCAACTTTAATATTTAGCACATTATTAAAAGAAATTTAATAGTTAATGTCGTTAAAAATTCCTTCTTGTGACAATGATTTTAAGACTTAGTAAACGTTCAACAAGTAGCTTTATACTTGTATCATGTAATGTTGGGCATTTTGCCGGAACAGTGGCAAAAAACTGGTAAATACCGGCAAAAATGGAAAAAAACTGGCAAAAACTTGGAAAAATTGACTGGGTTTCAAAAAACATACCAAAAAATAATGTAATTTTGTACATAACACATTTGAGACTAAAATGAGAATATTAGTTTCCTTAATCGTTAACTTGATAATTTACTTTTTTTTTTATGATTCTTGAATAAAGCTCTTAAATAGATTGGGGGGAATATTATTAATTTTTCAATCTTTTTTTGTGTTTTGAAAACATGGAAAAAGAAGATACATTCTGGTGTAGAAAATTCAACTGGCTTTGATGAGAGTCAACCATTTTATGAAATTATTTCAGTTATTAACATTACTTAAAGTTTAATATGAGAATAACAGTTTAACAAGAGCAATATACAGACTCGTATTAAAAACTATTATTCTCATATTGAACTACTGTTGAAAATTAATAGAAATATTAGAATTTGTTCTTAGTTAATCACTAATATAGCCAGAATCCCCTTCCTACTTAAGAGAGTCATAAAAGTCCTCACATGTTTATAAAACACTGTATTACTATTGGTAATATGTGTCAAACCAAAGAGTTCTGGAAAGTTAACCCAATCCTCCTTCTCTATGCTCCTGGTTATGAGTGCTGCTCAATAGTCAAATCATAGCCTTTAAATTAAAGCCAAAAAAGTTATTTTATCGTCATTTACGTCTCCCCCTTTCTTCTACATTCATATTTGGAGTATTCATCCAAAAAGCATTTTGCTAAGAGTGCACAAACCACAAACTTAAAATTTAGATTCCTGCTTCAAAGATGCATTGAAAAATTAAAAAATACTTTAAAGTAAAAAATTAGTAAAAATTCAGTAACTTCCTAAAAAATAAAGCGAGCTGTTTTTAGCCATCTTTGGTTAAAAAAAAAAAAAAGTGGCAAAAAACGTATTTTTACCGGGACGGTTTTTACTGGTTTTTTTCCACCTTCGGCAAAAATGTGTCAACCCTAGTATCATGTAACCATAAATACGAGTTTTCACACATTACGGCTTAGGTACAGCTATTGTTTTATTCGATCATCTCAGCTGTTATACTTGCTTACAATACTGATTAACTAACACTACAGAATTGTATAGACATTCAGAAATATTTCCAGTTAACCTACTGAGCGGAAGCAGCCACTATTTTTCGTCCTTGAAATATAAACTTTCGATTGTTAAACAGGTTTAAGTAAAAATTTTGTAAAGGTTAAAAGCAACTAATTTTAAAGAAAACCTAAAACAATTGTGAAAATTAAAAAACGAAGAAGAATTGAAAAGGAACACTCATTGAATAATTCGCAGTTTCATGCAGCACTTACGAGAAAATCTGAGAAACCTTCTCTAAATTGAGAAAAACAACATCAGTCAAATGGTGAAGTAAAAAATTCTTAGAGTTTTAATAACTTCTAATCGCACTTTAAAATGCAAAAATACACACATTATTACATGATCGCATTCTTTGAATGACAGAAAATAAATTTAAACAGAAAAAATAGTAACTTAACAATCTTCAGGACGGAAAAAAAAAACTTTTGCAATCTTCAAAACTTGCCAATTTTCGAGACACAAAAACTAGTAAACATGAAATTCTGCAAAATTTTTTTCAAACATTAGAAAATTTGAAAATAGAAAACTTAGAGGGTAAAAAATATTTTGAAAACTTAAAATAGAAAAGCTTTCAAATTTTCAAGAAACAGAAAAAAAAAAAAAAAAAAATTGCGAACTTGAAAATGTTTCAACAGAAAAGAGTTG
The DNA here is from genome assembly GCA_038373865.1 of Uloborus plumipes. NCBI lineage: Eukaryota > Metazoa > Arthropoda > Arachnida > Araneae > Uloboridae > Uloborus > Uloborus plumipes. Next base: position 118,134 of record JAXGGA010000755.1, read on the forward strand.
GGAAAACAACAATAAAAAAGAAAGAAATGTGCATAACTTTGTGATAAAAAAACTTGAAAAATACTCACTTACAGACCCCATAAACTTTAAAATTCAGAATAAACTTTTACGAAAACCTTTAGCTGCGAAACAGAAAAAAGTACCGATTTGGTAATTTCAAAACAGAAAAAACTTGTAAACCTCGATGTAGGAAAAATTTAATAAACTGGGGGAAAAAACGAAACAGGAAAGCTGAAATTTTAAAACAAAACAACTTACTACATTCGGGGGAAAAAATCCGAAATTTCGAAATATTTTGAAAGAAAAAAAAACTTAAAAAGCAATAAAAGCGGAAAAAAAACGCGTTTATACGCGTTAAAACAAAGATAACTTTGCATATTAATGTTATATTGAGTTATCAGAATAATAGTTGCTAAAAGAAAAAAAAAATCCATAGAAATGTGTAAGTGTATGTGTGCATAAAAGAGTAATTTCTATTTAAAAAAAATATTGTGGTCATGAAAAAGACCCTTTTTTTAAAAATTTGAGATCATGATCTCAAGACCATGATTTCAGAGTGCCATATCCTGAGGGATGGATACTGTTCGGATCACTATGAAGCCAATCGGTGTGGTAAAGCCTTTTTCGATTAACGGGAAGGAAATTATTCGCCGGGACATGTCGAAGAATAAATGGCTTAAGCATTGGCGAAAAAGGCTTTACCACACCGATTGGCTTCATAGTGATCCGAACAGTGTCCCTCCCTCAGGATATGGCACTCTGAAATCATGGTCTTGAGATCATGATCTCAAATTTTTTAAAAAAGGGTCCTTTTCAGGACCACAATAATTTTTTAAAATAGAAATCACTCTTTTATGCACACATACACTTACACATTTATATAGATTTTTTTTTCTTCTTAGCAACTATTATTCCTTAATATAACATTAACATGCAAAGTTATCTTTGTTTTAACGCGTATAAACGCGTTTTTTTTCCGCTTTTATTGCTTTTTAAGTTTTTTTTTTCTTTCAAAATATTTCGAAATTTCGGATTTTTTCCCCCCGAATGTAGTAAGTTGTTTTGTTTTAAAATTTCAGCTTTCCTGTTTCGTTTTTTCCCCCAGTTTATTAAATTTTTCCTACATCGAGGTTTACAAGTTTTTTCTGTTTTGAAATTACCAAATCGGTACTTTTTTCTGTTTCGCAGCTAAAGGTTTTCGTAAAAGTTTATTCTGAATTTTAAAGTTTATGGGGTCTGTAAGTGAGTATTTTTCAAGTTTTTTTATCACAAAGTTATGCACATTTCTTTCTTTTTTATTGTTGTTTTCCCAACTCTTTTCTGTTGAAACAATTTCAAGTTCGCAATTTTTTTTTTCTGTTTTTTGAAAATTTGAAAGCTTTTCTATTTTAAGTTTTCAAAATATTTTTTACCCTCTAAGTTTTCTATTTTCAAATTTTCTAATGTTTGAAAAAAATTTTGCAGAATTTCATGTTTACTAGTTTTTGTGTCTCGAAAATTGGCAAGTTTTGAAGATTGCAAAAGTTTTTTTTTTTCCGTCCTGAAGATTGTTAAGTTACTATTTTTTCTGTTTAGATTTATTTTCTGTCATTTAAAGAATGCGATCATGTAATAATGTGTGTATTTTTGCATTTTAAAGTGCGATTAGAAGTTATTAAAACTTTTTACTTCACCATTTGACTGATGTTGTTTTTCTCAATTTAGAGAAGGTTTCTCAGATTTTCTCGTAAGTGCTGCATGAAACTGCGAATTATTCAATGAGTGTTCCTTTTCAATTCTTCTTCGTTTTTTAATTTTCACAATTGTTTTAGGTTTTCTTTAAAATTAGTTGCTTTTAACCTTTACAAAATTTTTACTTAAACCTGTTTAACAATCGAAAGTTTATATTTCAAGGACGAAAAATAGTGGCTGCTTCCGCTCAGTAGGTTAACTGGAAATATTTCTGAATGTCTATACAATTCTGTAGTGTTAGTTAATCAGTATTGTAAGCAAGTATGACAGCTAAGATGATCGAATAATACAATAGCTGTACCTAAGCCGTAATGTGTGAAAACTCGTATTTATAGTTACATGATACTAGGGTTGGCACATTTTTGCCGAAGGTGGAAAAAACCGTCCCGGTAAAAATACGTTTTTGCCACTTTTTACCAAAGGTGGCTAAAAACAGCTCGCTTTATTTTTTGGGAAGTTACTGAATTTTTACTAATATTTTACTTTAAAGAATTTTTTAATTTTTCAATGCATCTTGAAAGCAGAAATCTGAATGCTGAGTTTGTGGTTTGTACTCTCTTAGCAAAATGCTTTTTGGATGAATACTCTAAGTATGAATGTAAAAGAAAGGGGGGGGGAGTAAATGACGATAAAATAACTTTTTTGGCTTTAATTCAAGGGCTATGATTTGACTATTGAGCAGCACTCATAATCAGGAGCATAGCAAAGAAGGAGTGGGTTAACCTCCCAGAACCCTTTGTTTTGACACATATTACCAATAGTAATACAGTGTTTTATAAACATGTAAGGACTTTTATGTCTCTCCTAAGTAGAAAGAGAATTCTGGCTATATTAGTGATTAACTAAGAACAAATTCTAATATTTCTGTTAATTTTCAACAGAGACGTAATGCCAAATTTGTTATTCTATCAGAACAATAGAAATTTGAATAGAAACAAACTATAATTAGTATGTACTATGAAAAATTAGTTCAATATGACAATAATAGTTTTTAATACGAGTCTGTATATTGCTCTTGTTAAACTGTTATTCTCATATTAATCTTTAAGTAATGTTAATAACTGAAATAATTTCATAAAATGGTTTACTCTCATCAAATCCAATTGAATTTTCTACACCAGAATGTATCTTCTTTTTCCATGTTTTCACAACACGAAAAAAGATTGAAAAATTAACAATATTCCCCCAATCTATTTAAGAGCTTTATTCAAGAATCATAAAAAAAAAGTAAATTATCAAGTTAAGGATTAAGGAAACTAATATTCTGATTTTAGTCTCAATTGTATTATGTACAAAATTACATTTTTTTTGGTATGTTTATTGAAACCCAGTCAATTTTTCCAAGTTTTTGCCAGTTTTTTCCATTTTTGCCGGTATTTACCAGTTTTTTTTTTTTCCAGTTTTTTGCCACTGTTCCGGCAAAATGCCCAACATTACATGATACAAGTATAAAGCTACTTGTTGAACGTTTACTAAGTCTTAAAATCATTGTCACAAGAAGGAATTTTTAACGACATTAACTATTAAATTTCTTTTAATAATGTGCTAAATATTAAAGTTGCTGACTGTATTCGTTGCAGCGATGATGTGTATATGTGTGTATATCTAAACAGTCTTAAGTTCCTGAAAATAAAATCCTTTTGAATGATTAAAACTCTTGTTAAGACATTGAACGTACCCATATGTGAAAACAATTGCTGAGTTTTTTCTCTACGTCCAAAATATTTAAAGCATGTATGGGTGATTCTCCAAAAACCTGGCATTTTCAACTCACAAACTCTATAAAAATAAAAATGCTTAAAAAAATCTAAAAAAAATCATACTTACTCTTTGTTAGGAGCTTATTAAGAGAAAAATAGAGGGAACTCACTTTAAGTATGCCAGATTACCAGTGCTTTAAAAGTAATGCTAGAGTGGCATTTTTTTTGTTTTTGCGCCAGGAGAGGGACATTTTTTTTGCGCCAGGAGAGGGACATTTTAATAAAAAAAGGCTGATATTTCTACCCGGAATTATATAGAAGGTAAATAATGGTATTTTTCTCTTTTATCCTCTTAACTCAATTACACACTGCAGGCAGAATTATTCTTTTTATTTTATTTAGAACAGAAATGTTGGCCAGGAGAGCGACATCGAAAATGTTACATACCACATTTTGAACTAAGGAATAATAATACGAACAGCAGACACATTCTATAGACAAAATACTCTATGAGTCCAAAGAAGAGATGAGAATAAACAGTGTTATAATACTGCAGATTCAAAATTCCTTCTTTTTGCCTTTAATAAATTGAACCAATTTGTAGGCCTGGAGAGGGACATGCAATCTGGGGACAAACTTCAAAATGATGTACCTGATTATATAATCATTTAAATAAGGTAAAACAACACTATATTACACTCATAACTATACATAATTCAACACTGCAAGTGAAATTTGTGCAATGTTTACGTAAAATTTTAAAATAATTTATTTACATTTTAGAAACAGGGTGGGACACGCAAAAAAGGTGATTTTTTGGCTATTCAAAAATTTTTGTAGAAAAAAATAAATGAAAACTTGCTTTAATATGAATTGAATAACATCAGAATAAGTATTTCTAACAATTAAAAAAATAAAAAAACTTTATAGGTCAAATAATTTTTGTGCTGTCCTACGGGGACATCATATTGTTCGGATTTTGGAGAATCACCCATATCGGTATATATATTTTTTAATATCAACTGCTGCAGTGATGCAAAATCGAACAAACTTTGATATCATATATATTGAAAAGTCCCAAGTGAAAAAATAGTTATTCGAATATGCGAGGGTGGTTGATTAAGTGTTTGTATATGAAAATATTTGTTGAATATCTCGTAAGTCCAATGCATGCATGGTTGTATTTATTTTAAAAAATCTTCGTTTCATAATTATGTATACGGGAATGAAGTTTGAAAATCTTCTAAGAAAACGTCAATGCTATAATGGATGCTTTGATAAAATTTGAAATAAGATTGTACAAAGGTTGAAATACGTGTAAACGAAAAATAATACGTTAAATGAGTGGCATAAAATTGCGTAAATTAATTGTATTAAATATTTTCTTTGTCCTATTATTCGATGAAAATATCCAAATGCTTGAGAATACAGTAAAAGAAAAAAATATTGCATTGAAAGGGGAAATAATAATGTATATAATCATGGAAAAAGTAACTTAGTTACTAAGAAATAATTATAACCCTTTGAAAATTTAAAACGCAGTAGTAGAAAACATTTTTAAAAAATGTGCTTAAAATGATTATGAATGGGAAAAAAGTCTTCAAACTTAAATATAGATAAGTTATGTTAAATCTGTAGAAAATGCTTACATTTGAAAACTGTTAAGTTTGGAAAAAGTAAATGACATAATGTGCTCCTTAATATTTTACAAAAATTATGATAAAAATTACCCTAAACGTGTAAATCAAAATGGGGTTTGATTAAAATAAATAACTCTTTTTGCAAAAAATGAAGCATGATTGTTTGTGCTTTTTCGTGTGTGTGTAAGTGTGTGCATATCTGAGTGTTTATGTTTTTGCCCGTGCGTGTGTGCCAGCGTGTTTCTGTGTGTCAATGTGTCTGTGTGGTGCTAGTGTATTTGTGTTTGCGAATGTGTGTGCATTTAAGATTATGTGTGCGTGTGCAAACATTTTATAAGGAATATTTATGTTTTAGTGAGGGATGAGTCTTTTCTTAAGGGGTTGAAACGCACTTTAAGTTCAAGTTTGAGAAATCTATAGCAAGCACTGAATCAACGAATCTGGTTAACGAGTAGAATCCATTTAAACAACTGTGGTTATATATGTTGCAAGATACACAGCATTGTCTTGAAAGAACATCCAAAAATTTTTATGAATTGTGTTTTAGTACAACAATATGCCTTCTTACTATTAGTATAATATATTATGCTTCTTGCAAGCCGTCGTGACAGTAATGAATAAAAACATCCCCCCTAAATTAATTTGAATCGTAAACTTCGTTATTCTCTTTGTGAATATCTGACACAATAAGTGAAAAATATAAATGCAATAAGAACACCTTAAAAATATTGATTACACTATTCCGTTTTGTTATTATGCACATAGGAGAATGTGGGCCAAAGTGAAATAGTTAAGTTAACAAATTTGATTAAAAATGATCAAGTTGGAAATTTGTTCTGAAAATCAGTGTACATAAAGAAAGAACTGTGTATGTTTGTAATACAACTGTCGTAAAAACGTTATTATTATTTTTTTTTCATTTTCGGCAGTTATTTTGCATCTTGAGAAAAAGGTGAAAATTTTTCACCCCCAAATAAACACGGGTCAAAGTGAAAAATACAATATTTTTGCAATGACGTATTTTCTATTAGACGAGTTAAAGTACTTTTTATCGAATAAATACGTAAATAAACAAATAAATGAATTATTAATGAAAAAAATAAATGAATACACAAATGAATGATCTAATATACGAGGAAAAGAAATGAGTAAATAAAATAGAGAATGAATAACAAAATAAATGAATTAATAAAAATAGATGCATTAATAAGTAAAAGAATGCGAATAAATTAATAAAAGAAGAAACACGTACGTGATTTAGTAAATGAATGCATGTGCAAACGAAATTAAATATTTCACTTGACTAATTGCATTGAACGTTTAAATTGAAAACATGCTTAATATAAACAAAATAAGGACGGCAGTGAACATTAGTAGATCTCAGTTAAAATCATAACTACAAAAATTTTATTATTTTATAATAACAAGAAATATTTTTGAAAAACTTCGAATATTACAATAAATGTATCAAATTTTGAAAATGAATTGTATAAATTTTTTCGTTGATGTTTGGAGCTGTATTTTATAAACCTGGTACATTATTCATTCACAATGTTCCCTCCAAAACATGTAAGAACAAGTCCCTCAACACCCTATTTCAATAAAACGTTATCTTAGAGAGTTACATTCAAGTGTTTCATAAATAACAGACGAAGTCGCCATAGTATGACTGGTAAAGCGCGCCAATCATCTAGGTTCCTTTTTGTAACTCTAACATTGCAAGTTCGAATCCCACCAAACATTATTTTATTCAAATAAATAAACTTCCATCTGGGAATAAAATCGTCATCCACTAGATGGCGCCACTATTTCTTTCTGTCAAGAAGCTTTCTACACTTTAATAAAATTCAAGCAGTTTATTCCAATACCGTTTTTCCAACTAAAACGGTAAAACCGAATAAATCTTAAGTATTTTTCTACTCTCCGATAGATGGCGCCACTATTTTTTATTTAAGCAAACTCACATTTTAATGATTCCACAGCTCTCAAAATAATGCTCATGGTGACCAACAGATGACATCACGAGGTAAGTTATCTTTTTCAAGTTTTATTGTCGGGACTAGGCAACTGCCTAGTCTGGTCTAGTGGTTAGAGTATTCGCGTTCGGAGCGAAAGGTCCAGGGTTCAAACCCCAGGCATGGGAACAGCATTTTAGAATATTACCCTAGTAAATATTATTTCAGTAAGAATAAATTAAATAAACTAATTAAACGAATAATTAAGTAAGTCAAGATCAGACATGAATTAACGCGCGATGGCGGAGAAATCACGTGATCATCCAAGATGGCGGCTCAATCAATTAAATACTCAATTAAAAATCAGAAATCCAAGATGGCGGACATCTGAACCCTCGTGCAAGGTTATAAGAAATTACTTGACGTCATTGATGACGTCATCCAAAAATACCCCCTGCTAGATCACGTGACCATCCAAGATGGCGGCGAAGCGACCACGCCCACTGTTGAGTTGTTTCCCTCCTTCTGCCCCGCGGTTTACGGCTCCTACTACTGTAATCAACTTCATGAGGGAGGGTTCTATTGCGTTTCGTTGACCCCCAAGCCACTGTGTGGCCCGAAGATGATGGGCTGCTTAACATCGAGTCTTTTTTTTTCCTGTATTGCGTATTGATACGCATGTACTATCCATTGTATGCCAATCCGTGGCTGTCTTGCACGGTTTTCTTCACTTTTTTGCTTGCTCCCCTAATTCTTTTGAGCAGTGTAGTAAAAAATATTTTTGAAATAGTGTTAACCGTATGCCCGATCTGTCATATATTGATCAGCTATTTTTTATAATTTGAAACGTAAAGGACGGTGTTCCTGTAAAAAAAGGTGCCTGAAATTTACAGAGAACTCTCGCTACAACGCGATTTGTAATAGAAATAGATCTCAGACCTCTCATACCTACTTTCCTTTTCAATTGTAATAGTAACGAAATAGCTGCGGTGCCGAGGTCATTGTAGAGCCGCTATATAGACAGGCAGACGGGTCAAGCTTATGTTTCACCACTTTGGATCCAACTTATTTACTTTTACTTTCATTTTTCAATGTTGCAGAGCTAGGGCTACTGGAGCAAAGTTTCGGGACATCGCCAAGCTTTGTTAAATTCACGTGAAAAGTTACCAAAACGGATAACTCGACAGAAAAGACAACCACTCAAACTCGAGCTGGATCCAAAATGGTCACACTTAATATTGATGCGTCTTCTCGTCTAGAGAAGATCTTAGACAGGCCGACTCATCAAGATTAAGTTTCACCACTTTGGATCCAATTCATTTACTTTTACTCTCAATTTTTTATTGTTGCGGAGTAGGATTACCAGAAAAAAAATAGGCACATTACTAAGCTTTGCCAAATCCACGTGCCGCTAATAATTGCTCACAGTGGAAAATAACCAAAACGCGATTACTGGCCAAAACAGATAACCTCTCAAACGATCAAACACGCGCTAGATCCAAAGTGGTGAATTAATCTTGATGCGTCGGCTCGTCTATATCCTTAAACTTAGCCTTAGGTCATTGGGGCCCCATTATACAAAGTGGCCAGAGCCCCCAATAGGCCCTTTGTATACGAGTTGTCACACTAGGACAGGAAATATGGTTTTGAAACAAGGGTTTTGTTGGATTTTTTCTCCTCCAAAGTACGCAGAGTGTTCTGGTCTAAGGTCCGACCTAGGTTGACCTACCCTCATCGAGTTTTCTCATAAGTTATGCATAACAATGTAGATAAACATATTCCTAACCAGGGCCTGATTAACACACGGTACAGCGGGTCCATGGACCTGGGAACCACAATTTTTGGGGTACCAAAATTGGGTATTTTTGCTTCATCTCTTTTGCTCATCTCTCTTTTTGGTACCGGCACTTTATAAATGGCCGAATTTCTGTGTGAGAGGGGCACCAAATTTTTGCCAAGACTTGGGCACAATTTTGGCTTAGTCGGGCCTTGTTCCTAACACGATGGCATATGGCTATCCAGACAAAAGTGATCCAAACATATGGTTTTCGCGATTTGAAGTTCCAATAGTTGCGTCTGCAGTTCTTCTGCAGGTACCTTTAAATTTTGAAAGAATCTGCAGCTTTTCTGATGTGTTTTGAAAATTAGAAGCAGATCTAAGTCTCTCGCAAATGGCCGCTCAAAACTCGACATTTTCTCAAAAATTGACTCGGTGCCTTCGCAGAATTTTGCGCTATAAAAAAATTCTGCAAGAAAACTAGAATTCTAGCAACTTTTTGCTAGATTTCTTCTTAAACTTGAAAATAACTGTGAAAAATGTGAACAAGACTCCATTATTGAAATTTTAAAATCACGACAACAACCCTATTAAAGCAGCCTTTTTTGTTCAATCAATCTTGCATCAACGTCAACTGTAACTTGAATTTTTATTAAGGAAATCAAATGATCAGATGCACACTTATCTTAAAATCATTAGATTGTTTATAAGCTAGACGTTCGGAAAATCGAGCGTCAACTATAAATAGAATTCGCATTAAAGCACAAAACACCGAATGAGTAGGCCAAGAACAATAAAACATTCTTTATAGAAAGCAAATGTGTGTACAAATTTACAAGCTATTTCACAAAACCTTAAAATAATGTTCACCTATTTCGCAGATCGCATTTTTGTTTTGATACCATATCCGCAATTCCAATGGTTCACCCGACTTTGGTACACAGTTACTAGAACAATACTTCAAATTCTATGCCAATTCCTTTTGCTCGATTCCAAGGCCAACTACGACAGCTTAGTAGACAGTTGGCGCGTTGCTGACAAATGATATGAGACTGGATGGTCATTGTACCAATGCCTCCTGAATACTAAATGCTTACTGCTTTCCGGTTTTTAGCAGAGTAAAATATCTCATTTGGTTTATGAAGCACTGCCATCTATTGGAGTTCTTAGAGACAGAGAAATTAACGATTGGTTGATTTCTAAATTTAAAGTTAAAAATTAACCAATCAAAAATTTTAATTCAAATATTGTTTGGATTTGTCACCATAAGAACGGCATCATCGGATTGCCGCAAGGTGGCACTCAAAGTGGAACAATTGTTTCCCGCATTGAGGCAAATGCAGGAGGCTTTCAGTATTTAGGAGGCATTGATTGTACGTGTAATGAAACATGAGATGATAGCAACGGGAGATCTGTGGGTCATCCGTATCTTGAAACTGTTTCGTAGATCCATGAGGAGAAGGCTTGTACCCTGGTGTAGACACCAGGGACGTTCCGCCTGCCACACCCGATGCCGAAAGAAATGACGCCAACCTGGTACCAGCGAGATTTCTTGCTGCACACGAGAGGACCACCCCCGTCACCCTGGAGTAGAGAAAAGGGACGAGAAAGCTTACAAATATTTATAACTCAAAGCCAAACTAACATAGATTTTGAGACAATTTCGTGACTGAACTTAAGCATGTAATATTATTAAAAACCGAAGGTAACTATCTGTATTAGAAACTCAAAAGTATAGTCGAAAATTCACTAAATATGAAGCATATTAGGGTAGGGTAAGCAGAGTTAACGTTTTATGGATTCAAAATTGCAATTGTTTGCATATTAGTCTGCTTCTTTAGTAATGGGAAGCTGAGAGGCTAAAACAACTCTATTGAATTTACTTACGTCACATGCATCTCTTCCTTCTGCGCCTGCGCACAAGGAACTTCCGGGTAATGTGAATTCTGATCCAAACTGTAACTGTAGGGCTGATTCGCATCTTTCCTGTTGCCAGATGGGTACGTTAACTTCTTTCAAAGTAAAAGAATGGTTGGAGGCTGAAAATGATTTTAGCAAAGTTGGTCATTTAAGGCATTCGTGATTGCTTCGCGCATAGTTTAGGAAAATTCAATATAGTTAAAACAGCAAGGAATGTTGCAGGTTTTAGAAGGAAAATTAAAGCACTGAATAAATGCGTATGACTTTGCTAAAGATTATACCGGAAATATTCAATAGGTTGCAAGAACACGTGACCACAGAATTCAGTTTGAGGATACCTCCTCATCATAAACTATGTACTTTTTATCACTTTTGTAGCTGATATCAAATAAAGTTTGCACTCGTTGACAAGGGAAAAAAATCAAGAGGGGAAAAAATCTTTGACGAATCCAATCTCCATCGTGAATTAATAGACTAAAATTAATTGATAATGGAAGGAAAATAACCTCCACATAAAAAACGATAGAAAAGTAGAAGTATTTTGTATGTGAAAGCCTGAGAAAACCAGCCATGAGACATCACTGGTTTCCTTTCACAACATGCGCTTTGTTTTGCGCGTGGGTTTTTGAAAAAATCAAAAAGTCAATCATAGTCTGGGCACTCACTAAGGATTTTAAGTTGTTAGCTAGTAAATTAGTCAAATTTCGAATGTCTTAGTCTAATTTAAATTATTTCTTTTCTTAATACAATAGCCCCCCCCCCCCCCCAGTGGGATTTTCTGAGATTTTTTCGTTCGCCTATACTTTATCCAAATCAGAGTTTTTTCATTAATTTTTTTATTTTATCGCATCTGGCGAGGTGGCGAATGCTTAACGCGGACTCTGATAGTGTTTCAAAATTTGGTGATAGTGAGTTTTTGTGTGTCTCTCTAGAGTCAAAATGGAAATATTTAATGCAAGGAAATCTCTCAAGGTAAAGGCTCTTATCGGTCATTCCATGAAAAGGCTGCCGCCTTGTCGCGCACGTGACACTCTTTTTTTTTTTATTAAAAAGTAGTGATTTCACCGAGTAATGAACGAAATTTTGCTGATTCTGAAATTCCAAACTGTTGTGAAATTTCTTAGGCAAAAGAATTTTAAGGCTCACCTATTCCATTTTAGCATGAAATAATTTTTTTAGAGCTATGTTGTATTAATAAACACCCAGGCAACGTCAGGTAATCAGATAGTCTACATATATAAAAATGGATGTATGTTATTTATACAAATCCAGTTTTCATCACTTTCATCAAACTTAGCACAGAGGTTCCTTGATGCACTAGAATTCATATAGGTCACATTTTGAAATTTAGAAAAAAATTCAAATAGCCCAAAATTGAAATTTTTTTGTCACAAAACGGCCATTTTTTTTCAATTTTGAATAGATAGAGTAATAGAGATAAGCCTTTAAGGCATACAAATTGATAAAATTTGACACATTTAAATAGGAGTATTTTCCAACAAAGATTACGATTGACAATGAATTACCAATTTAACCCATTAATGCCTGAAATTTTTTCCCCAAAGATATTTTGTATACTGGTTACAAACGGTGTTTAATGGACGGGAAAAATAATATAAAAAATATTATGTAAAAAATATTTTTTTTATTAAGGAAAGAAAAATCGTCCCTCAAAAGTTACGATAGACTCCAGAGGGTACATATTTTTTTTCACTAAATTTTTTTTTCCAACAATATAATATTTAAAAAGACTATAAGAAGAAATAAAATCAGCAAATAACATAAACTGGGAACATGGGAATAACCTTGAAAACTTAGCTTTTTTTCTTGAGATTGTGAACGATGTCATTTTTGATAAAGATCATATTAATACTGCTACGGAGCACACTTTACAATGGTTATGTGCTGAAATCTGTTAATAACGAATTGAAAGAATACCAAGGTACTAATTTAACACTATTATTTGTTTGAAATGTTCATTTTGGGGAAATTCAGACCCTTTTTTGGACCGTCCTAAAAAAAGGACGCTAGGCATTAATGGGTTAAGGCTCACCTATTTCATTTTAGCATGAAATAAGTTAAACATAATGCAATAACGGGCAACGCCGGGTGGTAAGCTAGTGAAATAGAGCGTCACGGGCGGGATAAAATGACAGCGTTTTTGTGGTACGGCCTTCAAAAGCAGACTAATAAAGAGAGGCAAAATTATTATTTTTTTAAAACCAAAAACGACACCCCCTTACTCTCTGATCGCCGCCCCCACCCGGTGATGTAGCAGTTCTCCGAGGCCAGCAGCTCGCTCTCCTCCGTCGGGGTGTGCGGCAGGCAGACGACGTCGATGTGGGGCCTGCGGCGCGCGGGCCGCGCCAGCCGCAACAGCGCCACGTCGTTCTCGAGCGTCTCGTTGTCGAAGCGGGGGTGCAGCACGACTCGCGCCGCGTCGAACTCCTCGTGGGGGTGGCGCTCGTTTGAACTGGACACGTCGTGCTCCCCCAGTCGGACCTTCAGGAAGCGGGAGGAGGCGCTGGAAGAGTTCAGAGAAGGGGGGAAATCAGATTCGGGTATTCTGATAAAGGCCCCTATAACTACGGAGCCGACGCATCCGCCATTTTGGATCAAAATAATCGTCAGCTCTTGAACCATTTTGATTGGACTCGCTTGTAAAAGAAGCTGCACTGTTACATTAATATTGTAAAAATGAGTGATTTTACTGCACATTGTACTGTATTAATAGCTCACAGATAGGATTTTGTTACTTCAATTTCAAAAGTAAAGAAGAAATCGGATGAACATTATAATTAATTGGCGAGATGTAGGAAATCGGGAGCTAGTGTTTGGCTGTGCGAAATAAGTAATCTTTATTTTAAATAACTCTAGGTACCATTATTATTTTAATGAAATACTTTTACCTTGAGATTTATTTTTCTCATGTCTTTAATGTTAAATTTCTAAAGCTACAAAGTTTTCCTAAATCGTCATTTTCTTGGAAATTCAAATGTCCAGTATTAGTGAATGAACATAAAATATTAATGCTAAGAACTAGATGGAGTATTAATACTAGTAGCATCAACTCATCGGATTTTGCTCGGCCGATCAACAAACTCCTCGTAAACTGATCCTGTAACGCACGATGACATCGTTCCGATCAGTATCCGAGCACGGTTTTCGATGAGCTACTTTTCATTGGAAGTCGATATCCTTCCGATCAACTTTCCCGATGAAAATAAGATGAGCTATATTCCATCGGAAAACGATATCCTTCCGATCAAGTTTCCCGATGATATTCCTCGGCACGGGACTGTTCTGCTCGTAAATTGCTCCAAATCTCATCGAATTCTCATCGGATTTTGCTGCTCGGATTCTGCTCGGCCGATGAGACATATTGGATCATCGGCCGATGAGAATTTCATCGGGTTTCGATGAACGGCCGATCATCGGTCGATGAGATGATGCTGCTAGGGAATAGTCCAGGTTAGTGTCCATTGAAATGTCATCAAACCTAAAATTTATATATACAGGGTGGTTATAAATTAACAGGAGGTGTTTGGAGCCCTCTAGCTCGCGAACTACTGGGCGAAACATTGCCAAACTTCGAGAGCATGCATATTAGACCATGGAATTTTGATTTCTCGAATAAAAAAAAATTAGTTTGAAAAATCACCACCAGGGGGAAATTTGGCGCTGTTAAAGTGTATTATTTTGATTATCGAAGAATTAATTGCTACTGACAAAATATGCATCCATTTTATTTGCAAAAATGACTTTTTTTGTCACAAATGTGGTTCGATATGATCGCCATTGTAAAGTTGTAAGAGCTGCATACAATGCACAACATTTTCTACGGCAGCTCGTAACATATCAGAATGGATTTCTCTAACTTTTAAAATTATCATATCTTTTAAACTTGCGATATCAGAAATGTTTCTTTGATAGCATCAAAGCATTGTTCTCTAATGGCATTTGCAAATTCGTCAACGTGTAGCTGATTAACCGTCTGGTGCCCCTAGCCTGGTTGCTGGGCTAGAGATCCAGTCATTTTAAACCGCTTAATCATGTTTCTTAAATTTGTTATGGTCAGCGGGCCTTTTCTCAACTGCTTCACTCGCCGAAATTCTCGAAGAGTAACATTGGCATTTTCATCACGCTGATAGTAGAGCTTCACTAACAAAGCGCGGTCCTGCATAGTTAAAAGCTATCAAGAGGCAACTGCGCTCAGAAGGATGAGAATGCTCCCAGTCAGTCATTTTATACAGATGATCGCTAAACGCAAAGCGTTTATGCGAATTATTGCATTCTATTTGGTTAAATGGACAGCTATTTTGTTCGTGGTGATTTTTTTTAATAGAAACTTCTACGGCGATCATATTCAACCTCATTTGCAAAGAACAATCATTTTTGCTTGGCGAAATTGATTTATACAGCATCTTTTCAAGTTTAATTCGCGATATTCAGTGTAACACACTTTTACAGCGCCAAATGTCCCCCTGGTGGTGATTTTTCAAACCAATTTTTTTTATTCCAGAAATCAAAATCCCATGGTCTAATATGCACGCTTACGAAATTTGGCAATGTTTCGCCCAGTAGTTCGCGAGCTAGAGGGCTCCAAACACCTCCTGTTAATTTATAACCACCCTGTACATGAGATTTTTTGGTGGTTTCTATATGAATTTGACCTGCTGATTCCGAATCCGTTAAGTGCCAGACGCTAAACCTTGAGCATTTTGTCAAAATGGCGAAATCCAATATGGCTGCTGTAAAAGGTATGAAGCAAATTAATGGAAACGTGCGTGCAATGAAACATTTTATACACTTAAAAATGATTGTACGCTTTAGTCAAAATATAATTCGATTGAAAATTAATATTTATGAAAAGTATACGAATAAAAAAACTATCAGAATGGTAAAATTCAAGATGTCAGCCTAAAAAGTTGTAAGGTTTGATTTTCAGGCATAAATCATTTTTTAAACCTCAATTTACCTGAAAATAGAATGTTTTAACAAAGATAAATGTTCAAAATGATATGCAGGGAGCATAAAAAATGTAATTTAGCCTAAAAATAACACTGCAAAAATATTTAGTAACATTCCAAACTTAAGTATCGGGATTTTGCGCCGATTTAAACCAATTTCCTTCAAGAAACAAGTTTTTTTGCGAAAAAGTTTCCATATTGATACGAGTTGCATGAATGCGAACTTCTCACTGGTGTGAAACGTATTTTTAGCTACTAGTTGGAAGGCATATCCAACGTGTTCATCCCGAAGGTATATCTAAAGCTCCTAGAGCAGTTTAATAAATATGGCCAGTGATAAGGCAAAAATTGCAAGCATATAGCTAAGCCGCTTATTTGTTTTGCAATTCATCCAAAACTACAATATCGAGAGATTGCACATACCCTTACTTGGGTGAAGTCAATCTGGACAGTCCATTATCGAGCTGAAGGCGAAACACTAAACAAACACGTTGGATATACCTTCCAACTGGTAGCTAAAAAAAAGTTTCACACCAGTGAGAAGTTCATATTCATGCAACTCGTTTTTAGCTACCAGTTGGAAGGTATATCCAACGATGAATTGGACCTTCCAACTGGTAGCTAAAAATACGTTTCACACCAGTGAGAAGTTCGCATTCATACAACTCGTATCAATATGGAAACTTTTTCGCAAAAAAAAAACTTGTTTCTTGCAGGAAATTGGTTTAAACCGGCGCAAAATCCCGAAACTTAAGTTTGCAATGTTTCTAAATATTTTTAGTGTTATTTTTAAGCTAAATTACATTTTTTATGCTCCCTGCATATCATTTTGAACATTTATCTTTGTTAAAACATTCTATTTTCATGTAAATTAAGGTTTAAAAAATGATTTATGCCTGAAAACCAAACCTTACAACTTTTTAGGCTGACATCTTGAATTTTACAACTCTGATAATTTTTTATTCGTACACTTTTCATAAATATTAATTTTCAATAGAATTATATTTTAACTAAAGCGTACGATCATTTTTAAGTGTATAAAATGTTTCATTGTACGCACGAATTCATTAATTTGCTTCATCACGGGACGCGGGAGCGTCCCGCCCCGCCAAGAAAACCAAATACAAGCCGCCAAGAAATTTCCGTCGCCAATAAAAATGTAAAAGAGCGACTAGGACTGTTTACGCGAGTAACCAAATCGGGGTTTTCACTCCTCTGTATCTCAGCCCCATAAAGATCCTTAGAGTTCATTTTTGGTATACTCAATCTCCAGCGGTCCCTGACGGCACATACTGAAGCAAAACATCCGGGACCCTCAGGGGGAGGGGTGATATATGTTATAAAATCGCTATTTTTCGCACTTTTTAAAAATTGTTTGACAGGGGTCCAGACTAAACGGTAACTCGGATTGAGCTCTGCTTTTGCACCCACATTTATTTTGTCCCAAAGCTCGGCATAGGGGGTTTTTCGACCCCCCACCCCCTCCCCCTTCGTTTTTATTTTCCGTATCTTTTCTCCCCGGTGGTCTTTAGTGTTGATTTTTGGTATGAATATTCTCGATGAGACATTGAGGACATTTTCCCAAAATTTACCCCCCGGGGTCATTGCACCCCGGAGTTATTAATGCTTAAAATTGGTCCGATTTCTATCTACTAGCTCTGTTCAACATCTGAGCATTTATGTTTTCATTGTTGGGCCACGAGGAAAGAAAACTCAATGATTTATAATTTCATCTGTTGCCAGTTTCTATTTGTTAACAAATAAAATATTTGTAAGTGATTTTATTGCATAAGGCTTTTAAAAGGGATCTTCAATTTAGTTCATTTTAATATGAGATCGGCAGTAAGGGTTGGGTTTTTTTTTTTTTACTTTTAATTTAATCGTAGTATTGTTAGCAACTAGCTTTGTTTTGCGTCGGTTCGGGTGGTACATTGTGATTGATTTCAAATTTATCTTGGACTGAAGAAGATCCTTGAACTTTTGCACCAAATGCATGCTGCCAAGAAAACAACAGATGTCGGACAGCCAAGAAAAATGTTGAAGGGAAAAAAAAAACATGCAAAGTAAATTTTGAAGAGAAAAAAATAATAGGCAAAGAAATAATATTAATGCAAAAATATGTGATATCTCCCCAAAAACAACAGTGTTGTAAAAAAATCCCCGCCAAGAAAACCTTAAATGCTCAGCCTTAAAAAGTTATGATATCGAGTTTTCCCGCCAAGTTTGTGCCAAACTACAACTAACCTGTATGTATAGTTTTTTTAAATTGTTTTCAGTCCTGCCAGGCGGGAAGTTTTTACTCATTAAGCAACCACCTCACAAGACAAAGCTTCCCGCCTAGCAAAACTGAAAACAATTTAAAAGAACTATACATACAGGTTAGTTGTAGTTTGGCACAAACTTGGCGGGAAAACTCGATATCATAACTTTTTAAGGCTGAGTATTTAAGGTTTTCTTGGCGGGGATTTTTTTACAACACTGTTGTTTTTGGGGAGATACTTTTTACAGCAGCCATATTGGATTTCGCCATTTTGACAAAAATGCTCAAGGATTAGCGTCTGGCACTCAACGGATTAGGAATCAGCAGGTCAAATTCATATAGAAACCACCAAAAATCTCATATACATAAAAATTTTAGGTATATGGCCTTCTAGCCTGGACTATAAAAGGTAATAAAGTTTCATAATTAATTATCAAGTAAATTAAAACTGCACGAATAACCCCGAACTTCTCTTATTTCATCACTTGAAATGTTTTCGATTTTATGATCTGCTTGTTCTGTTTATTTTATAAATATTTTAACATTTGGTTGTCCTTTTGCTTAATTTGTTCTTTTTGAAGCTCTTCAACAATAAACTTCTTCTTCTTCTCGGCGCTACCGCGCGTCAGATAGGTGATTTAGAAAGCAAATTCCTTCCACCTCGTTTCCAATGTTTACACCAAACTAATAAGTATTCGGCTAGTTCAAATGACGGAAAACGAGTGACCGGGTAGCCAACTCAAACGCAACACTGGAACAACCCCAACACAGCTCTCCCATATGAAGGGATTACCAACACATCCAAGTGAAAAATATCTTCTCTGTTTAGATTTTGAGCTGCAAGTTGGTTAACAATGAGTTGTCTGTAAAATGAGTTTCTCGGGCACACCCATGTGATATGATCAAAATCTTCAATAATTCCGCATGTATTGCACAACGGGGAATTTTCCTTGCGCATAATAAATAACTCGTCCTTAGTTAATATTGATTTGGATATTATCCTGTTTAGCTTAGTCTCACTGTATCTGTTATTAATCCATTTAAAATTCATTCTGAGCAACAATAAACTTCATAGCATTCTTCGATAAACAAAACTGAAAGGAAGCGAAAGCACGTTGGTGCCGCTATCTTCTAATTTCTCTTTTCTTCCAAAATGTCGAATAGTTCGGTCCGGTCATGTATAGGGGTTCTAATTCTGACTAGAGCCGCTGTATAGACAGGCTGATGCATCACGATAAAATTTCACCACTTTGGATCTAGCGCGTGTTGTGTCTTTTCTGCTGTAAGATGTGTGGTTTTCATTTCTGGAAAATTATCGTGTTTTGGTAATTTTTCAGTATGAGCAATTATTAGCAGCTTGTGAATTTGGCAAAGCTTGGCAATGTCCCGAAACTTTCCTCTGTTAACCCTAGCTCCGCAACAATGAAAAAGTGAAAGTAGAAGTGAATAAGTTGGATCCAAAGTGTTCGAGCTTAAGCTTGTTGCGTCGGCCAGTCTGTAAGCGGCTCGAAGGTATACCGACTAGAGGCGCTATATAGACAAACTGATGCATCATGATTAACCCATTTATGCCCGGTGGCCTAAAAACGGGACGCTTGTTAGTTACTGCATACAAAAACCTGTAATGGGTATATCCTTTTACTAAAGCTGTTTTTCACAAGTGAAATAGACCTTCTTCTTGAGAAAACCAGATAGAGCCACTATTTGGACGTCAGAGTTTATTTATTGACAGCTATTTTCAGAAAAATCAGTCAAGAAACAATCTAGCATGGGTAGCCACAGAAAGTTGATGTTTTTTGCGAACTTATTTTTCACAAAATTAAACTATTTTAAAATGATTTGCTTAAAATTGATTACAGATGCCTTCTGTAATGTTACTTTGCAAACGTAAAGTCAATAGCCGTATTTTGCGCACATATCTGCTTAGTGTCCCATAAACAGCACGTTAAATAACTTAATAAATATGGCAACGGCGATCTATTTTACGCCTAAAATGTATGTAATCCATTCCAAGTAAAAGTTTTAAGCAGATAAAAAATTAAAAAAAGTGTTAAAAAAAACTTGGGCATAAATGGGTTAAGTTTAACCACTTTGGATTCAACTTTACTTTTAAGGGCCATTTACGCGCAAAGGAAAATCTGAAGAAACTCCTCGAGGCCCCAGGGCTTGAGAAAAACTCTTATATGTGTATGATGAATTCTGTTGAGATATTCCAGCGGATCTCCAGCCTTGAGGCTAGAATTTCCTATCCAAAATTACATTCGATTTGCCTCAAGGATGATCGTACTGCGTGGATGGGTAGGAAGTTTTAATCAAGAGAAGCCTTCGTATATTCCCGTACATTGATGAGACTGGAGGTTTGCCTCAAGGAAAGCTTCAAGGCAGGCATTTGGGTTTTCTAGAGGGTGAGGAGACCACCCTCCTATTTTGAGGTTTTCCTCAAGGCATGCCTTTGGATTTGCCGGAGCGTGCTTAGAGCCCATTCCTTTCAATTTTTCATTGCTGCGGAGCGAGGGTTACCATAAAAGTTTCGGGACATCGCTAAGCTCTGCCAAATTCAAGTGCCGTTCACAGTGAAAAATAACCAAAACGCGATAATTCGCTAGAAAAGACAACCACTCACCAGAAAGATAATTTCTCAAACACACCCTGGTTCCAAAGTGGTCAAACTTAATCTTGATGGGCTGGCTCATCTATCTAGTGGCCTTAATACTGGCTAGTGAGTGAACACCAAAGGGAAATTTCATTTTCAAAAATTCATAGCATCGTTAAAAGTAGCGGCATTTGCCGCTTGACAGTAAAAGCACCTTTGATGACACACTATAAGACAAAATGTCTGAAATTATCATTGTTAAAAGGTGTAAACGGTACACAACTTGGGCAAGTTCTTCCGATTTTAAGAAAACTGTACATGTTGAAGTAAAGTTTTACGTAGCCTGTGTAAAGTCCCACCAAATGCCTGGGGTATGATTCAAAGTTCACGCGTTAAGACAAAGCTGGGTGCAAAGCTCTTAAAGTCTACCAATTCAAACCAAGATGTGCCTTGAATTTCTGAAAAGGTGATTGGTAGTAGGAAGGCATAAACTTGACAACATTAAATAAACGAATCACTGAAAGTAATCTTCCAGCCTGATGAAAAGTCTTCTTTATTCTGATTGAGAATTCTGGTGTAACCTAACACACACAGACATTGGCGAAACGTTATGCTACAGTTACATTACTATGCACTGCTAAAACTACATTTTGCACAAGGCTCCTTTAAGGGTGAAACGTTGTAGCACCAGCGGCACCCCGTGAAGGGTGACACTTGACTCTCTGGGACACATTTGAAGGAGCCATTTGGCTCTTTAACACTTTCAGGTCTGAGCCTTTTCAACCACGCATCTCCCTCCAGACTGGGGGGTTTTTGTCGCTTTTCGTGATTTTTTAAAAAATACTTGGAAAAAGTTAATGTTGGTAATTTTAATTTTATTAAATACTTCAAAATGTTTTCTTTCATGATGAAATACCTATTTAAGTGAAACAACAATTAATATTTAGTAAGAAATTGTCGAAAAATGCATGTTTGGAACTTGAAAAAAAAGTTCCGCATAGGAAAATATCATTTTTGACCATGAAAATATGCACAAATTTAATTAAAAACTTACCCAAATCTTGAACAAATATTTAAAAAAAGATTTAATTTTCAAATACACATTATTTTGCAAAATTTGCTTTGGTGTGGTACATTTCAAAACACGGATTTGCACAAAGAGCAATACCACATGGTTCGCAATAAGTTCGTATAAGCCTCGATTCTATAGCGTCTCCTGCAGTTAATTCTGATTGATAATGCCATCGATATATTTTTTAAGAAAGTAAAAGGTACATAGATAATATCACAAAGGATTGAAACAAAAAAAACCCGTATTTTCATAGCTACAGTAGCTCAAACTTGACTTTGAGTTGAGCTCGGGCTTAGTCATCTGCAACAAAAACGGCACCCGGAGCTGAACTTGGGCTTAGACCGGAAAGTGTTAATGTACCATGGGTCAACCATGTGGTGCCACGTGGAGCCAAATGGCACCTTCAATGGTGCCATAGAGAGTCGAGTGGAACTCCTCGTGGGGGGGGGGCGCTGGTCCTAAAATATTTTCCTCTTAAAGGTCCCTCGTGCAACCCGCAGTTTCAACAGTGTGGTGTAAATTTCCACAAGTGATGTGCTACTTTACACCAGATATATGGTGAAGTTAGTCCCTAGCAGTGGAGGTAGCACTGCTGACACCGTATTGGTGGAGTAAAGTTACACAAAGTATCAAATAATCGAGTAAATTCTAAATAAATAGGAACATTCTTACTAATCATCTACGCAGTGAGCTGCTGTGAGTACCCAGTATTCGTCAAGCAGGGAACCACCGCAGACATACAGATCCAACGGTTTCTCCAAAATGGCTGCCTAGGAAGAAATTAACATGTTGTACACGGTTTCTTTAAAATAGGCGTATTTAGAGTCGCTATATAGACAGGCCGACGCATCAAACTTAAGTTTCACCACTTTGGATCCAACTCATTTACTTTTACCTTCATTTTTCATTGTTGCGTAGTTAGGGTGACCAGAGCAAAGTTTCGGGACATCGCCAAGCTTTGTTAAACTCACGTGAAAAGTTACCAAAAAGCGATAACTCGGCAGAAAAGACATACCTCAAACGCGCGCTGAATCCAAAGTGGTCAAACTTAATCTTGATGCGTCGGCTCATCTATCTAGGGGCCTTAAGGCCCGGTTTCCTAGGAGTGAAATTGTCGATCTCTGGCGAGGCGACAGACGCCGCCGCTTTCTGCGCATGCACCTGAGCCGCAGAGTGACGTCGCTTCACCCCACGCTCCAATCAAACTGGTTCTGATTCCAGCGTGCGTCGCGTCCGGCGTCAGCGACGATTCTAGGAAACCAAGCCTTTAGGCGTAACAAGTTTAGAAATTTTGCGTCGTCTCCATGGTGCAAGCCGCAAAAGCAGAATAAGGAAGGAACATGGAAAACTCTGATACTGAAATCAATGGCAAATATTTTAATTGCTAATAAATAGAAACTGGCAACAGATAAAAATTTTAAATCATTGAATTTTCTTTCTCGGTTGGCTTATAATGACATTGGTTTCTAATCGTGTAAATTTAAGACTTAACCACATTAGTTAAAAAACGTTACAATTCGAAATATAGTTTACATGGAAGTTTCAAACACATTTTATCAAAAGCAGAAAAATTTTCTCTTTCTTTTGGTACTGCTGTTTTAAACTTTCGAGTGTTTTCACTTCAAAAATCGCAAAAAACGTTTTAAAGGTTTTAAATTAATATCTTCGATAATTATATTTTTTTGTAACGAAAGCTGGCGTGTAAAAACCAAATTAATTTCCCACTCTCCGTATTTCCCCCTTATTTTTGTCATAGTTACGGTGCTATGGATTTTTTTCCCCACTTAGGTTTTGTAACAATTTTTAAATGCAAACGATTAAAATTGCTTTGTGCGTAAACAATTAAATTCAATTGAATAATTAACGTTAATAAAGCACAACCTTTTCTCAAAAATGGGTGCTTTACTTATGTTTGGCTAAATTTGTTAGAAAACGTTCTGAAATAACTGAGACATGAGGATATAAATAAAAGCGTAAACCGAATTCGATAAATGCAAAATAAATGAAATGCCTCAACAGCAGTGGATAAAAAAGAGTAGAACTGTTTCCTTTCGCACGGTTTTCAGGGAGATGACGCAAAATTTCTAAATTTGATACGCTTATTTTTAAAATAACAGAGAAAATGTCATCCGAAGACGTGACCTGGCTAAGAGCACTCTCAATCAACTATCCTTTCAAAAAAAAAAATCGGTCCACCTGTTTAGTAGGGTGGGCCGAAAAAGACTCTTTTAAAATACGCATTTTTTTTTTTTTTTTTTTTTGTTTCACATGTGGGTTTGTTTGTTTGTATGTACGTACGTTTGTAACTCTGAATAAAAGATAAAATTCACGTTCTTTACAAATGAAGGGCCATGGGGGAAAAAGATGAAAGTCACTTTTTCGTCAATTTTGCGATATTAACGCTATCTAGGGGCTATGAAGGACTAGTATCATCTGGTAGAACAACAAGGGGAAAAAGATGAGAAGCGACCGAAATGTGCATGAAAACTCAAAAAACTACATAAGGAGCTGCGAGAACTCAAACTTTGTTCTTCGTTTTTCTCAAAATCGCTTTTAGGTCACTTTCATCTTTTCCCCCCCTAGCCCTTCAGATATAAAAGTAATATATTTAGTGTGCTATTATTAATACTAAAGGCGAAACTGTATTACATGTTGATGTACGATAAGTGTTTCAGTTTGTATGAAATTCTGAATAAAAGATAAAATTCACGTTCTTTGCAAATATAAAAGTAATATATTTCTGTGGCTTGGTTCTAAAAGGGCCTAAGTCAAAAATGTTAGTTTCGAGAAAAAGGCGATGAAAGATATGAGATTTTTTAGAATCTTAATATAACTTTCTTATATTAAGATTCCCATTATTATTTTTTGGTATTTGTTTGTTAGTGTAAAGAAACATTATTTTATCATATGAAATTTTTTATATATTATATTATATATTATATAAATATATAATATATATAATAATTTATATTGTATATATTATTATATATTATAGAGACATAGGTCTTTGTAGAATTAGAGTTTTACTAAATTGGAAACTTTTGATGTAAATAACACAGAATGTGAAAAAATTGACATTGGCCCTTTTAGAACCAAGCCACAGATTTAATACTACTATTAATACTAAAGGCTAAACTATATTACTTGTTGATGTATTATGATTGCGCGTAAACTTAGATGATATTCAATAGTTTTGAAAATCAGAGGGAAAAATCAGAGTATCATGAAATATAGTTTAACCTTAAGTATTAAAGATAGTGTTAAGTATATTACTTCTATATTTGTGAAGAACTTAATCTTTTAAAAATTGTCTCTAAAAGCGTACTTTTTAGTTTTTTTAAACTATGATTTAGATTATTTATTTCGATGATGGGTATTGCGGACAGGGACGTCATTTCAAGTTTTTCCAGGGGGGGGGGGGGCAAAGGGTCCAAACACGATGCAATTTCACCGGAAAACATCAAAAATCACGCCCACTTATATGTAAATACATTGATTTCTCAAAGCCGGGGGGGGGGCAATTGACCCCCCTGCCACTCCCTAAATGACGGGCCTGATTGCGGAAAAGGTGCCATTGGGGTGCAAAGTGCGCATAAATAATTTTAAATTTTTTGCTCAATTTCTCGATCTGCCGTAATTGCGTTTAAGTTTGGAAAAAAAATGAAATTTTTAGGAAATTATTTTAAATTTTTTTAGAACACCTGGACATTTAAAAATGCATATATGTGACAAACAATGCAGTTATTTCAGGTAAGTACGGCGAAAACCGTATTTTAAGGTTTTGACAAAATTTTATTTAAAGCGTAGAAAAAAACAGGAAAATGCAAATCTTCTTGGCATCGTGGAAAAATAAGGAATTATACCACAGACATCAATTTTTTAATGGAATTTCTATGCCCCAATGGCATCTTTTCCGCCCAACCGTTATCGAACATAGGAAAAAAAATTAAATGATTTGAGAACAATTTTGAAAAAACTGTATTTTTTTTTCCAAACTTCAAGGCAATTGCGGCAGATCAAGAAATTGATCAAAAAATTTCATTTTTTTTTTTTTTTTGGTGCACTTTGATTCCCCAATGGCACCTTTTCCGCAATACCCATCATCGAAATTAAAAAAAAAAAATCTTTTTCGGCTCACCCTACTGTTTAGGCGCTAGACTGCCACAGAGGGGCCGTGGTGGCCCGATCGGTAAGGCATCGGACTCGTGTCCGAAAGGACCCGGGTTCGATCCCAGCCGATCAAAGATCCACCGTCTTGATTAATGGTGACTGGGAGGCGTTAAAAATGTCGTGGTCACAAAGTCCTCCAAGTGAAACGATACCTCTGGGGGTGCTAGGGCCTATGGTTTGCTCGACCCTAGGTTCTGGTTCAAAATTAAGAACAGAGCGCTCTTCAGGGCCCTATCCCGGTTAAACCACTAAGCTGGTAGGTACGGGGGACCCTGGAGGGTGAAATGAAATGAAATGACTGCCACAGACGGACACACAGATAAACGGACACGTCAAACTTATAACACCCTTCCTTGTTGCGTCAACTGTTCAAAATATGCGATAGATAAAAGCCGCATCGTTAAACAGTATCTATCTCCCCGGATAAAGTTTTCGATGATTGCCATCGATATCTTACGGTCGATGTATATTCCGGACACAATGGAAAAACGTGATATATTCGAATAAGTGATGGTGACGACGCACGATGTAACGATTTATTGCTGTTCATCCAAATGTGTATGCAATAATACTAAAACAAAATTCGATGTTTAAAAACATCGATGCTCTTTGGCCGATGTACCGATACCATCAATAATTTAATTTCTAACATACTGATCGTTTAACAGTATCTATCTCCCCGGAGGAAGTTTTCGATGATTGCCATCGATGTCTTACGGTCGATGTATATTCCGGACGCAATGGAAAAACGTGATATATTCGAATAAGTGATGGTGACGACGCACGATGTAAGAATTTATTGCTGTTCAACCAAATGTGTATGCAATAATACTAAAAAAAAGTTCGATGTTTCAAAACATCGATGTTCTTTGGCCGATGTACCGATACCATCAATGATTTAATTTCTAACATACTGATCGTTAAACAGTATCTATCTCCCCGGAGGAAGTTTTCGATGATTGCCATCACGGTCGATATATATTCCGGACACAATGGAAAAACGTGATATATTCGAATAAGTGATGGTGACGACGCACGATGTAAGAATTTATTGCTGTTCAACCAAATGTGTATGCAATAATACTAAAAAAAAAGTTCGATGTTTAAAAACATCGATGTTCTTTGGCCGATGTACCGATACCATCAATGATTTAATTTCTAACATACTGATCGTTAAACAGTATCTATCTCCCCGGAGGAAGTTTTCGATGATTGCCATCACGGTCGATGTATATTCCGGACACAATGGAAAAACGTGATATATTCGAATAAGTAATGGTGACAACGCACGATGTAAGGGTTTATTGCTGTTCATCCAAATGTGTATGCAATAATACTAAAAAAAAAAGTTCGATGTTTAAAAACATCGATGTTCTTTGGCCGATGTACCGATACCATCAATGATTTAATTTCTAACATACTGATCGTTAAACAGTATCTATCTCCCTGGAGGAAGTTTTCGATGATTGCCATCACGGTCGATGTATATTCCGGACACAATGGAAAAACGTGATATATTCGAATAAGTAATGGTGACAACGCACGATGTAAGGGTTTATTGCTGTTCATCCAAATGTGTATGCAATAATACTAAAAAAAAAAGTTCGATGTTTAAAAACATCGATGTTCTTTGGCCGATGTACCGATACCATCAATGATTTAATTTCTAACATCGATATTTTGTAACCGATGTCGCACTTCTTAAGGCCCCATATAGACGAGCCGGCACATCAAGATTAAGTTTCACCAATTTGGATCCAGCGCGTGTTTGTGTGTTTGAGTGGTTGTCTTTCTGGCCAGTAATCGCGTTTTGGTAATTTTTCACTGTGAGCAATTATTAGCGGCACGTGGATTTGACAAGTAAAAAAAAATCCTAGAAAAACTGAAAAATAACCCATCACGGTATGAGGGGGTACCTTTACTTTTTATCAAGAGACGGGTGGGTTATTTTGATGGGCATTTTACTTTTTGATTTACTTAAGTGGCATTTCACGAAAAGGCGAAGGTCCTATTCAATAATAGAAGTATTCGAAATGAGCCTGAAGGTGTGTGTTCTATCATTGCAAAGAATAACATTAGTGGGTTTTTTCGTTTTCTCGTTGCTAATGCACAATATACACATTTTAGTACCAAAATTTTTGAAAAAAAGCTCTAGTCATTTTCCGAACCTAAATTTCACTGAAAAGCAAACATACCTTTATTTTTAAGTGTATTTACAGCCCTATTATACTACTTAAAAATCCATGCAGTGTTGAGGATTGGCGACGAATGAATAAATGACGACGAATGAATAGTAGGGTGGGGCGAAAAATAAAGTTTTTCAGATCAACTTCTAATAGTTGCCAAAAGTTGTCTTTGGTTGTTAGCTTTTGTGCAAAATTTGAGAAAAATCGGTTAATATCTTCAGGGAGCGCTGCGATCGCAAAGTTTTATCATAGCTTTTATCGGGATTTTATGGTTAAAATATGAAAAATAATGCCGTTAGCTAATCTCATTGCATTTTTTTTACTCATAAGATATATTCATGCATTCAAAGTATATGAAATAACTCACAAAAAATATTTTATATGATATATTTATATTTCAAGCATTTAAAAAGAAACAAAAACGTGAAAAAAAGTGATTTTTTTGAAATATGAATACATCATATAAAATAATATTTGTGAGTCATTTCATATGCTTTTAATGCATGAAAACATCTTTTGAGGAAAAAAAAACGCAAAGAGACTAGCTAAAGGCATTCTTTTTTATATTTTAACCATAAAGTCCATAACAAAGCTATGGTAAAACTTTGCGATCGCAGCGCCCCCTGAAGATATTAACCGATTTTTCTCAAATTTTGCACAAAAGCTAACTATCACCAAAGACAACTTTTGGCAACTATTAGAAGTTGATCTGAAAAACTTTTTATTTTCATCGCTGCAATTTGCAGTGATGAAATGTTGTGACCAAAATTAAAACCCCCTTCCCTCTCAAAAAAAAAAAAAAGGAAAATATTTTGGATCATTCCTCGTCAAGTTACCCAAATTAAAGAGTCGGTCGTTCAATCTTAGATTTTATTGGCTTGTTTCCCGATGGATATCTAAGAAATAAGCTCAAATTATTTTTTAAAAATTCAGCGTTGTAAAGTTTTTGAATTTTGTTTGCAATTTTTCCTGTCTTGTTTTTGGTTTATCGTTTAGAAGACTGTCTATCATTTTTTTGTTTTTCATTCAAGTAAGTTGGTTTACGTGTTATCGTAAAGCTTTCTACACTTCACTGCAACGTTTCTTGACTACAACATCGTCACGTCAGCGTGACGTTTATGTGATGTTAGCCTATAAAAAACGAGCTAGGTAAAACGTCACAGCCTACTTGGCGAATTAGAGGAGATCGCTGACTGCTTGTGAGCTCTTATTGGCTCCGCCCGTAGTGACGTTCAGTGTCAAGTTAAGTTGCTTTCTAGTATACTTTTTCTCTGCAATAATAACAATGAAAACGGAATTACGGACAGTAAATTGATGATAATTATATCATTTGAAATCATATTGTTTTTTTTTTTCCAATTGGTATAATCAATAAGTCACATCTCTGGAATGCTTACTAAGAACTACATCATAGTTTTTTTTCTGTCATTTAAACATCTTATTTTTCTATGTTCAAAAAATTAGATGAGCTTTTTTGTTTTGAAATAAAATAAAAAAAAAATGTGTTTTTCAAATTTTTTTTATCAAAATCAAGTTTTTGATAGATTTTAAATAGTGAAATTAAAAACAACCAAAAACCATTGAAAACAATTAAAACTATTACTGTCAAGGGCTGAACATTCATTCGTATCAGTCATAATTAAAATTTACCATTCATTATTGGAAACTTATTGTAAAGTAGTCCTTTGGTTATTTAACGTCAAATCACCTGATGCCAAGAGCTGTCATGTTTCGGATTCTGCTCATTATATTTGTTGCAACTAGATATCTATGATAAAGCTCAAATTATTATTATTTTTTTTGATTTTTTGAATAAAAATAAAGCTTTGGAGATTTTCTCCAAAATCTAGATTTTTGATCGCTTTCGAAGTCTATTTTTTGGTATGATTTTTAAAAAATCTCCCTAATTTCTTCATTTTTGGTACGCTTTTATTAGTTTCACATGTGGTTTTGTTTGTATGTATGTAACTCTGAATAAAAGATAAAATTCACGTTCTTTGCAAATATAAAAGAAATATATTTAATACCTGTTAATGCATACCTGTAAGTACGAACACAGTCTTCCAATGATTGTGCAAAACATGATTTTTTTTCCAAGTTATACCATTGACAAAGGGGACTGGAGATGAAATTCAAAAATGAGAGTGGTCAAAATTCGAGATATAGAGGTTTTTGGGAAAAATCATTCGAGATAAACATGAGAAAAAACATTAAATTTATGCTGTAAGATCAGAGAAATTGAAAAATTTCGACATAGAGAGATTTTCGAGCTAAACAGGTTCGACTATATTTATTCAATTGCGCAGGATGTTTTCCCATTGTTACCTGCTCTTTTGTAAAGAGTTGTAAAAATATATATATATAAATAAATTTATTATGTTTTTATCAAGATTGGAATGGTCATTTAAGAAAATGCGAAGGTGCGACGAACTCGAAACAGTATTATAAGTGCATTTACCAGTGAGAGAGAGTACATGTTATTTTTCGAGCTTGAGAAAACAGTAAATTTTAGTAATATTTTTCTATAGCAAAATTGTACAACTTAAATGTATGTTATCGGGTAAGTGCTCCAGTAGTCGGCCAGTCTCCAGTAGTCGGCCACAATGACATAAAACTCATCATAAATAGTACATTTTTAATTCAAAATCAGATATGACGCATTCACACATTCATGTACCTATTCTCAATCATCAACCAGTGGCAGTTAAGTTTTGGGTACTTTTTTTGAATTAGTAATGAGTCATTTCCTTTTGAATGGTGTGCCCGTCATCCAAGATTGCGATTCTGCTTATTTTTCAGCTAAAATGATTCTGTGGCCGACTACTGGAGTATTTACTAGTGTTGACAACAGCTTGGATTTTAACATCTTTTTTTTTTTTTAATTTCTGAAACAAGTAGGTGATTTACTATCAGAAAGGGTCATTCTAAAGTTTTACCTTGTTTTTGTTGCTGTATTGATAGCTGAAAGTTCTAGGTTAGCTAAGATCAACAAAAGATCTCTTAAATGGCCGACTACTGGAGCACTTACCCAATCATGTATTATTTGAGAGATCTTCAACTATCATTTAAAGCTGGCTTTAACCTTAAGTTTAAACATAGCTTGTATAGAAATTTAGTTACAAGCTTTTAAATAATGGACTCTTTGAAATGAAACAATTGCAAGTTGCTTTCATCACGTTGCATTCAAAAAAGGATTTTAAATTAAAAGTGCGACAATGATGAACCCGAAAGTTTAATGTCGATAGTGCATCAAACGGTTCAGAACCGTAACTGATACAATAGTGTTATTTATTATTTTTTAACAAGTACTAAGATTAAATTATAAATTAAAAAAAACCGACCCTGTTTGCCAACCTCATATTAAAACTAACTTCACCGGTCAGAAAGCATTTTAAATTTTAATAGATTTAATTGTTTTCGAGAGGACATGGTAAACACGGAAAAGGAAAGATAATCCTTACTAGTCGCAAAAGTAAAATAATGGAAGAAAATTGAAAATCCTTTTAAAATCCAAATACTCAAATCAACTACAAGTGTTTTAATTGTTAACAAATAGAATCTGGGAACAGAAAAACATTTCGAATCATTGAGTCAATTTCCTCGTCGGCCAATAATGACATCGACTTCCAATCGCGTGACTTTTAATTCTTATCCGCATTTGCTAAAAAACGCTCGAGTTCTGTATAACATGGAAGTTCGAAACACATTCGATCAGACGCAGAAAAATTTTCTCTTTCTTTTGGTACTGTTGTTTTAAGTTTTCAAGAATGTTTTCACTTCAAAAATTGCGACAGATTTTTAACGATTTTTTTATTAATATATTCGTTAATTAATGTCGTGAAGGAACGAACACTTTCGATTGACTAGCCTTTCAAACAAAAGGAAAAAATTTCAAAATCGATCCATCCGTTTAGTCGTTAAGAGTGCCAGGACAGATGCACAGACACCGACACGTCAAACTCATAACCCCCTTCCTTGTTTTAGTTGGGGGTTAAAAATAAGAAAATCCAAAGTTGTGCAGATGTCAAAGTGTTTCATACGCAGGAACAAATTTTTAGAATAATAGCAAAAAAAAAAAATCAAAATTGTAAACAAACCTGACACCCTTCTCTCCTGTCCCCTTAAGACCGTAAGATAACGGCACCATTAAGTGGAAGGATAATTCTTTGTTCTGAAAAAGGTTTGCTGATGCGACAATACAAGTCGCATCAGCTTAAGGGGTTACAGTACCTCAAAAATGACCAAAAGACCAAAAAAATTTTTATTGCTTATTTGAAAAGTAAAAGTTATTTAAAACACTCAGAAAAAAACAGCATTGTTCTACTTAAATTATTTAAAAAGTTATGAGTGACTTTAGGGGATACATGCTATGTGTTCTAATGGAAAAGCCAAACTTTAAAGTGCTTTTTCTCGGTGATCAGTTTTTAGTGTTTCTATGTTACTAGAAATGCTAAGGAATTTTTTCTATTAAAGATATAACTTTAAAGCAATATTTTTTGCACTCAGGATAATATATTTAACAAAACTGTGCATTGAATAAGCGTTTTATAAATTACAAAAATTTTTAGAGTTTGTTAAACCTCGAAGAACAAAATTTTCTAAGAATTTTTTACATAAAAGGTCACAAAATATTTTCTAATCAAAATATAAGAAAATGAATGCACAGATTTGTTGAGGTTTTCCTTGTGATCATTTCGCAAAAAGAAATTTTGAAATTAGTGCAGAAACAAAAAAGCCTTAGGGTTTTAAAAAAACTGAAATTTTCTTACATTTTTCAAATTTTCAAAAAAAGTTTTCAAAATTTTTGATGTTTGAAAATAAATTATTGATTTTTAAACAAGTGCAGAAACAAATATTTCAAAGAATTAACTTTTTCACTTAAATTAAAGAAATTTGTTAGAAAGGTACTGTAACCCCTTCTCTACTAATAATAAAGCTGAAAGTTTGTCTCTCTGTCTTTCCTTCTGTCTTTCCTTCTGTCTGTCTGTCTGTTACGCGCGTAGCGCCAAAACCGTTCGGTCGATTTTCATGCCACTTGGTACAAAATTAGTTTGTAGCATGTAGTTTTGCACCTCGAAGCGATTTTTCGAAAATTCCATTTCGTTCTTTTTCTATTCGAATTCTTAGCGGAAATTCGATAAAATAGGGAAGAAATATTTTATACACATTTTCAAGTCTTATGTCATTCGAAAGCTTGAAATTTTCTGCACAAAATGAAGTTTTTTCGAAGTTTCTACGATCATCAGGAGAGCTGTAACAATTGTTTTTAGAATCCCGGAATTCAAGGCTTACCTTCAGTAAAGCAAGCCAAACGATTCTAAAATGGTTAATGAAATGAATTATTTTATCAACGGAAATCAACTTTTCATGCTGTTACTATGGTTACGTGTTCATATTTATTTTTGTTTCGTTCTTTTTCCAGGGTTGCCAGAAGTAGTATTTTTGATACTACGGTAGTATTTTTTTCGGCCCAAATAAGGAGCGTAGTATTTTTCTGGCCACCCTGTTTCCAATATACTAATGACTTAATTAAAAGATTTGGCGGATTTTTTTTCCATTTTTATAGATTTCGCATTTCAGCAATATTGATTTTGGCAACGTTTAGAAACAGTAGTAGGAGCGTCTATCGCCCATTTAGCGAGAAAGGGGTACCCAAAGCACAAAGATTAACCAAATATCGTATAAATTGTGACATTGCAACGTTCTTTTTAAAGTGTTTCATTTCGGAAAATGTATTGTTTTGTTTTTAAAGCTGGGAAAGGAAACTTTCTTCTTCTTTCAAATTTTGGTAAGATTTCTGTTGGTTTCTGTGAGCAACAAAATTGTTCTTAATTTCTCTTTTGGCTTATTTTTGTGCATCTCCAGTTGGGGTTTCATTTGAATGTCACAAGGGGATGCTTTACCCCTTTTTTGGAGTTAATCAGTGTTAATTTCAATGCAGATGAATTGGCGCGACCACTTGGCGATATATCGTCAAGCCTTTGGTCGCGAAGTATTTGTCGCCAATTTGGCGACATATCGCCAAGTTGGCGATTTTTTTTTTATTTGGACTCAATTCGGCTCTATTAGCGATATTTTGCCAATTTGGCGACAAATTTGCGATTTTTTTTAAAACTTTTTTTAGGGGGGGGGGTTCAATTTGGCGCTATTGGTGATATTTTGCGAAAAATTCACTGAATGATGTTAAAATCGGCGATATTTTGGAGATTAATTATTGTAAAACATTTTTTTGCATTGTTTCGTGGCAAACTTGGGATATAAATGTTTGAATTGTTATCTTACTCCCTTCAAGCACTATTTTAGCACTTAAGGCATCTACTAAGAAATGTACACGTAAAAGGAAGTAGTGTAGGGCCCATACCAAATTTTTATATCATACTTTGAAGGAATTGTAGTTGAATTATAACTAAAATAGAGTATTTTTTCTGCTATATTAATTATTTTACAAATGAACTTTTAATTTTATACCACGGGCAAAGCCGTGCGGGTACCGCTAGTAAGAAATATAGACGATACAAATACTTTGGTGTAATGCTTGAAAAAAAATACGGTTTTATTTATATAATTATACTCTACTTAAAAAACTGGTAGTCAAACAAAAGCATTTTGATATAGTAAGCAATATTATGAACAGGGTAAAAAGAAATTCAGTTGACGCATTAAAGATGCTTTTACTAACACAATGGTGAAGATAAAAATAATTAACACACAAAAAAGGAAAATTGTCGATTCAAACCAAAACCACCTACCAAAATACTATTACACCTTTTGGGAACCTTCTGCCACTGTAAATAGTTTGTTTGTTCCTAGATGGCGCTACAGAAAGAAAACTAGAAGCGAACTGCTCGTCGCTTCGCTCCGCCATTTTAGAATGGACAAATTACTTGTTTTGCGTTTAATATGTGAATAGCCCTTTTTTCATTCATGATCCCATTTTCCTCCACTGCTAATGATATCAAAGCATCAAGTGTTTCAAAAGAAGTTACACAAGAAATAATGAAAGCAAAACAGAATTCTGCGAGGTGGGTGATAAAATACCATTATTTCAAATAAGTATTCAAATAAATTTAAATTTCAACAAAACAGCATAGGAGTGCAACACAATATTGCAGAGCCCTTTTGAAGGTCTCAACTAAAGGGATGAATGCTGTGGCTCAAAATTACGTAACATTATGACCTTTAAAAACGCAGGATAATTATAGAGCATGGAAATTTTTAAACAGGAATGAAGTTTTTTTTTAAAAAATCAAGTGCAAAATATTTCAGTATCTGGCTGTGAACTATGCTGAACTAATACTCGAGTTTACCAAAAATCTTTTTTTTTTTTTTTTGTTTGTTTAGATGATTCCCTTTTTACAAGTGAAAACGAGGTGCTTATTTTGACATTTATCACACCATACATTGAATTTCCCTAGTTACTTGCGAAATATATTTATTGATTAATTAAAGCTTCACTTGAAAAAAATTAGGAAGCACCTGCTCTGCCCTCACCTTCAATGATTATTTCGTCCAGTTCACACGTCGAGAGTTTTTACTTTATTCTCTTAAGAGAATATTCAGGATTTATTTGACTGACATTGTTTGACTTATTTGACTAGATTTGTGCTGACGAAACTTAGCAATTATTTTTCTGCTTAAGTGCTTAACGACAACTTAAGCAGAAAAAAGGGAAAACATTCGAAAAAGTAATTATTACAGTGGCTACAAATGGTACGTCTCAAATTACTAAGAAGCCGTTATAAAATTTGTTTATAGTGCACGAAAATTAATGAAAGTTTACCAGGACTTTAAGAACTGGGTGGGTATTAAATCAACGAGTAATATTATTTTATACGGCAATGGAACACAAAATGTTACACTAGCAGCAAAAGAAAATTAAATCTGAAACAGAAAATGCTACACGTAAAGATTCACATGCATTTAAGGCTTGCTTTAAAAGTAGTCATGTACGAGGTGCGTTCAAAATGTAAGGGCCATTAGCTTGTATTTAAATAATGGCGTTTTGAAGCACAGTTTTACTACTGCTGGGCCATTAACTGACTCATTGTGATGCTACAGCATCATTTATTTCGTTTCTGAAGTCGTATTGTTGTCCGTGAATGCAAAGAACAATGGCCACGAAAATCGTTGATCCCGCCAACTGTGAATTGCATTCTGTGATTCGTTGACAAATTAAGGCGTGCGATCCAAAACAAACGCCGTGGGAAATTGTCATCAGGCATAATCTTCCTCCCCGATAACGCGTATCCTCACACTGCTGCCAAAACCAAGGAGAAAATTTAGATTTTCGTAGAGAACTTTTTGACCACCCACCGTACAGTCCCGATCTTGCACCTAGTGACTACTTCCTCTTACATTTTGAACAGCGGCTAGGTAGACAACGTTTTGAAACCGACGAGGGACTTTAAAACGCTTGCCAACTGGGTTCAACTCTCAGGCGGCAAGTTTCTACGCAGAGGGGTTAAAGAAGCTGATGCAGCGGTACGATTAAATTCTTAGAAGTGAACGGCGATTATGTAGAGAATTAAAGTAAGTTTGTACCTAACTAAATATGACATTAATTTTTTTTTCTTATGAGTATTCTTTTCTGTGACCAAACGGCCCTTACTTTTTGAAAGTGCCTCGTACATGTACAGGGTCGAACATCCAAATAACCTATGCCTGTATGTGGAGAAAGCGCTGTGGGAATTAAATTTGTGTGTGTCTGGGGGGGGGGGGGGATACGGCGGTGAAAGTGGTATTCATTGATAGCAATACTGTCGGGCTATTTACAGTACACTGTTGGGTCATTCCATTTTAAATCAACAAATTTTCAAAAAAGTTGTTGCATCACCATTTTTGATTTTGATGAAAATTTTACATGTGTATTCCTTTTACTTCCCAGAGCTCAAAACAGTGTTCAATTAATTTTTAAAAAAATTACCCTTTGATATATAGGCCATTTTTGTTGTTGGCAACAGCGAAAATCGGGCTTTTGATGCTTTGTCTTATGAACTATAACTTTTTTCTATCAAAGACTTTGAACTCAAATATAGCTTAAAGGAAAGCTAAGAAAAAGATCTTTTTATATATGCTATCAATAAATTTCAGATTTAAAAAAAAATATTTATTTTTTCAAGGTCAAAGTTCACGACAAAAATGACATTTTTTACTACTTTCGAACATTAAAAAACCCATGAAGGGTTCAAAGTAACGAGCCGATTTTTTCATCATATATTCATAGTCATGGTTACTTACTGAAAAAAAAATGGGTTGTTAGTCCGCCCCTTTTATGAGATATGCCCCCCCCCCCCCAAAGTTGTAAATTTTTTTAAAAATCCAATTTTCAACGCTAAAAAATGCATGTGGGGGGCAAGATAAAAAAAATTTTATATGTGGTATTTTAAGTATTTTTTACCAGCTTTCTAATAAAACAAAAGTTGCTTTGTTATTCAAAGGTGTTTGGCAGATATATAGGACTGAACTTTCAAAAAAATGCACAAAAACAACACGATTATTTTCATTTTTTCAAATCTTTTTTTTATTTAAATGTAATTATATACCTTATTCTTTGCCTTAAATGCTAAAAAAAGACTAAGATGAGCAATGAAGAAACATATTTAAAGTTAAATAAGATAATTTAATATTTTTAACACCTGGGAATATAGAATACAACTAAACTTGTCTGATTTTTAAACATCTGATTGCTACCTACAACAGGACTGAGCATTTCTCAACTTGTCCAGGTTTGTTCATACCATGTGGTCATTCTTGTTCTGGCTTGCTCTCACATGTGTATCTTAGTTGTCTTTCAAATTCTGAAAGAAGTAGGTTGTTGAGCTAGTGTTTCTGCTGTAAAAACTTGTGAAGCTGATGTGATTTTTTTTCAATTCAAGTTCATTCATATTTACAGAATGTTTTTTAAAGGTAAAAGAAGAAATTATTTAGAATCCTTAAATATAAACTTAAATTTGTCTTTCTACATGTAAAC
Source organism: Uloborus plumipes (assembly GCA_038373865.1). Taxonomy (NCBI): domain Eukaryota; kingdom Metazoa; phylum Arthropoda; class Arachnida; order Araneae; family Uloboridae; genus Uloborus; species Uloborus plumipes. Next base: position 156,078 of record JAXGGA010000755.1, read on the forward strand.
TGTGAATAAGTTATGGATAACCCTAAATGCTCCATAGGAGTTTTTGAGAATGATGATTGTAATATTTTAAGTTACAGTAGGCAGTCTACTGTAAATAGTATTTCTGAGTACAGTGATAATGATAAAACTTTACTGCACCTGAGTACTGGGTGCAAAATTATTGAAACTGTTTGTACCTACCATGCAAAAAAAATCTTGCCAAGTTTTGCCACCTTTATGGAACTTCTTGCTGGTAGGTACAAACAGTTTCAATAGTTTTAAATCTAGTTCAGTAAAGTTTTATCATCATCACTGTACTCAGAAATACTATTTACAGTAGACTGCCTACTGTAACTTAAAATATTACAATCATTATTCTCAAAAACTCCTGTGGAGCATTTAGGGTTATCCATAACTTATTCACAGTTTACATGTAGAAAGACAAATTTAAATTTATATTTAAGGATTCTCAAGAATTTCTCCTTTTAACAAAACATTCTGTGAATATTAATGAACTTGAAATGAAAAGAAATCACATCAGCTTCCCAAGATTTTACAGCAGAAACACTAGCTCAACAACCTACTTCTTTCAGAATTTGAAAGACAACTAAGATACACATGTGAGAGCAAGCCTGAACAAAGATGACCACATGGTATGAACAAACCTGGACAGGTTGAGAAATGCTCAGTCCTGTTGCAGGTAGCAATCAGATGTTTAAAAATCAGACAAGTTTAGTGGTATTCTATATTCCCAGGTGTTAAAAATATTAAATTATCTTATTTAACTTTAAATATGTTTCTTCATTGCTCTTCTTAGTCTTTTTTTAGCATTTAAGGCAAAGAATAAGGTATATAATTACATTTAAATAAAAAAAAAGATTTAAAAAAATGAAAATAATCGTGTTGTTTTTGTGCATTTTTTTGAAAGTTCAGTCTTTTATATCTGCCAAACACCTTTGAATAACAAAGCAACTTTTGTTTTATTAGAAAGCTGGTAAAAAGTACTTAAAATACCACATATAAAAAATTTTTTATCTTGCCCCCCACATGCATTTTTTTAGCGTTGAAAATAGGATTTTTTAAAAAATTTACAACTTTGGGGGGGGGGGGCATATCTCATAAAAGGGGCGGACTAACAACCCATTTTTTTTTTTCAGTAAGTAACCATGACTATGAATATATGATGAAAAAATCGGCTCGTTACTTTGAACCCTTCATGGGTTTTTTAATGTTCGAAAGTAGTAAAAAATGTCATTTTCGTCGTGAACTTTGACCTTGAAAAAAAAAATATTTTTTTTTTAATCTGAAATTTATTGATAGCATATATAAAAAGATCTTTTTCTTAGCTTTCCTTTAAGCTATATTTGAGTTCAAACTCTTTGATAGAAAAAAGTTATAGTTCATAAGACAAAGCATCAAAAGCCCGATTTTCGCTGTTGCCAACAACAAAAATGGCCTATATATCAAAGGGTAATTTTTTTAAAAATTAATTGAATACTGTTTTGAGCTCTGGGAAGTAAATGGAATACACATGTAAAATTTTCATCAAAATCAAAAATGGTGATGCGCACCCCATTTGTTGATTTAAAATGGAATGACCCTGTTAAAAAATATTTATTGCTTATTTTTAACCCTCGTCGGTCTCTGGCTTCTCACATGACCCCAATGCACTTTCCGTTAATATATCTCGTAAGTCAACCATTTGTTTTTAATGGCATTTTGTGACTTTTATTCTTTTAGTTTTTTTATGCACAATAATGCTATTTTTTCGTTTTCTTCTTCCCAAATTGCATTTTTTGCTCACAAGACAGTTGCAGTTACTGCCCCAGAATGCCAAAAAAAAAAAGTACGTCGCAACTTTTGTCCAAGAGAACTGGATAGAAAATATAGCAAATAATAACAAGTTTAAAAAACTAGAGCTCGACTGCAAAAAAAAAAAAAGCACTGAAAGGTAAGAAACAAGGTAGGTGCCAGTGGCGTACATAGCGCCCCCGCGGAGCGGGGGGGGGGGCGTACTTTGAAAAAATAACACACAAAACTTTTTTTTTTCCCTGTATTCAATGTCACTTCCAGGTGTTCCGAATGAAATCTGCATCGATACGTCACATATGATGCATAACGTAACGATTTCACCACCCTCCCTGCCTTCTCCTGCATAACATATGCCCCCTGTCCACCTCTAATTGAGCTCCTATGATCAAGGGCGCCTGAACTCAGTTTTTGGGAGGGGGCGAATTCAATTTAACAAATGAAACTAGAATTTTACCGAATAATAAAATAAGAGTAAGCACAGTAGTTGTGCAAGGCGGTAAGTTGGCGGATAGAGAACAATGTTTTATCATCCAGTGTCCCAGATATATGCACAGCTTTTATTATATTTCTCACGTTGCCAGTAACATCCGCATCAGCAGAGAGATCCTTTTCTAAATTAAAACTAATTAAGACACATCTAAGTACAATGACAGACGAACGATTGAGTGACCTTGCTGTATTAAGCATAGAAAGCTCCACGGTTCATGAGTTAAATCTCGACGAACTTACTCAAAAATTTTTGAGTACTAAACAACGCAGGGGATGAAGTATGAGTTTATAGTAGAAGAATTAATTTTATCCTTCTGCAAGGAAGTAACGTATTGAAACTTAACTGTATATAATTTGACTGCAAATAATTTTCCTTGTGTTCTTTTTCTAATGTGCTTTATAATTAACAGTAACCTTTAATGAAACTTGGTGTATAATTATTGGAGATATCCTGGTATTTTCTAGTAAGATTTCAATGTGGCAGGTGTATAGTGTTTATTACCTTGCCTGAATTCTGCCTTTTCATTGCAATTACAATTTTCTTTCCTTTATATTTTGAAATAAACTTGATTTTAAATATCAGAATACTCTTCAACGAAGTCTTATTTTTGCTTTTAATTTTTTGCCATAAATCTAAGGTAGAGCATATTTATAAATCTTACGGGGGGGGGGAGGGGCGCGCACTAATAAATCAAGCGGGGGGGGGGCGCCAAAGTCTATGTACGCTACTGGTAGGTGCTATTTAATATCATCGTCTTATTAAATAAAACAAGACGTTTGATATCTTAGCTATACCTGTTTATTTAGTTCTACGAGTTAAACCCTTTGCAGGGCCGTGGTGGCCCGATCAGTAAGGCATCGGACTCGTGTCCGGAGGGACCCGGGTTCGATCCCAGCCGATCAAAGATACACCGTCTTGATTAATGGTGGCTGGGAGGCGTTAAAAATGTCGTGGTCACAAAGTCCTATAAGTGAAACGATACCTCTGGGGGTGCTGGGCCTAGGGTTTGCTCGACCCTATGTTCTGGTTCAAAATTAACAGAGCGCTCTTCAGGGCCCAATCCCGGTTAAACCACGAAGCTGTGGTAGGTACGTGAACCCTGGAGCGTGAAATGAAATGAAATGAAATCGCACGACTACAGCACCCCTCTGCAAGTTCCACATTAACAACATAATTCAGTTCAAATGCTGTAGTCGTGCGTTGTCAACTACAGAAAGCAAGCATTTAAACTTGATACACAAGCAAACATATTAGTTTGATCTATATATATACAAGAATGGTAAATTAGGTTATAATGTTATTCAATCAAATTGTTTTTCTGTAGTTGACAACGCACGACTACAGCATTTGAATTGAATTATGTTGTTAATGTGGAACTTGCAGAGGGTTCAAGTCGTAGAACTACATAAACAGGTATAGCTAAGATATTAAACGTCTTGTTTTATTGAATAAGACGATGATATTAAATAGCACCTACCTTGTTTCTTACCTTTCAGTACTTTTTTTTTTTTTTTTTGTAGTCAGGTTATAGTTTTTTAAACTTGTTATTATTTCTTACTTTTTAGAGCTTTTTTGTAGTCAGGTTACAGGTTTTTAAACTTTTTTATTTTACTCCACTGCATATTAGCAAATGAATATACATTACAAAATTTCATGCTAAAATTTAGGTCAGTTAGTTAAACAGGAAATTCATTGTTGATTGCGACTTTTGTTTGAACTAAAAAATACTTAGATACGAAAATATCGGTTAAAAATCGGTGCTTGTCTAGGAATAATCGATTTTTTCTCTTATTTAATTCTAGTAAAAAGTAGCCTATGTCACTTGAGACTCGAAAACGAATCGATTGGCACCTCATTTATCAAAATCGAATGAATAGTTTAAGAGCTACGGTGGAACATCCTTAACCACAAACATAGCCAGACTGCTAAAAACATAACCCTTCCTTTAGGCTTTGCCGTAGTCGGGTAAAAATGCCATAAGTGTTTGGAATTCGTTAGCAAAAATCATTTGTTTCAGATATGTAATAGTTACAAATAAATCTACAGTTATTGTAAGCTTTGCTCTAAAATTATTATTTTTAATGCATAAACTAATTTTACTTTGATTGTGTCTGCAACGCATCGAATCGAAAGTGTTTCATTACGAAAATATTGTATTTTTCACTTTGCCACATGGTTTTTTGAGGTGAAAATTTCCACCTTCCTTTGAATGTGCAAAATAACTGCCAAAAATAAAAAAATAACATTTCAACGATAGTTGTATCACAAAATACATTATCTCATTTTAATGCACATTAAATTTTAGAACAAATTTCCATTTTTTTCATTTTGAAACCAGGTGAGTAAACTTAACTATTTCACCTTGCCCCACATTCCCCTATTTTTTCTTGAGGTGTGCATTTCCTCAAATCAATTCGTCATGTTTTCAGTTTTAAGACAGCTCTATTCTCCGAAATGATTCAGTACGTGCTCATTTCTGAGACAATCTCATTCTCAAAAGTGACTCGACATGTTCTCAGTTTTGAGACACCACTGCATTCAAAAATGATTCGGGCCATTTTGAGTTTTCAAATGCCATTTTCGAAAGTTACTTAAAATTTGCTGATTTTCAAGTGCATTCTTTATCAACTGCTTCCGAGTTCAAATCTGTGGAAAACGTTCTACTTCTATCATTTAAATTCTGTTCTTGATGATTTCTAGATACCAGTAAGATCGTTTTAAAAGCAGAAAAATTTTAGAAACATTTCTAACTGTGCAGTAACCCAACTAGTTTTTCCATTATAATTCAATGCTTAGTCATTTTTCGAATGAAATTAACATATAAAAATATCGCAAGTCAAATTTCAAAACAATCAAAACTTACCAAGAATCAGCAATTTGAACTTCGTTTAAGACGGGTGTAAAATGAAATATAGTAGAACCTTAGTATGAATTCATCATTTGAGATTTTGAGAAACTGATCTTATAGCTGTGTAGGTATTATTACCGATTCACAGAAAAAAAAATCTATATTTGAAGCACACTTTTTCTGTCCCTAAACTCTTTGAATAGAGACCTTTATGTATTTACCTCTGTCTAAGGGGAGCTCTATTTAAGGAGCAGTCAAAAAGAAAAAAATACAAAACTTAATGTACATTAGGGTGGAACGAAAAAAATAAATTTTTGATTTTCAATTTGCCTTAGTGCGGAAAAGTTGCCTTTTCATTTAAAGAAGGTATAAATAAAATATGAAAAATATTGAAGCATGTCTTGAGGTGCCGCAAGTAGGATAAATTATTGTAGAAATGCGATTTTTGCTCTATTTTCAAGTTTTTTTCAAAAATTGTTATACTCATCTTTTTTTTTTTTTAATGCGGTCAAAAACGTAACTATTACGCCAAAAAGGCCACATAATATTCTTTTTTGATGTTTGGATGATTTCTTGAGGTGCCACAAAAACGATGAAGTTTTGCAAAAACGCACTTTTTGCTGATGGCACTAGCATCTGGGAGCATAAAACGTCAGGGCTATCCCTGATAAGACGTAGCAGTAGCGGATGTTTATAGGGGGCGTTAATGGGTAGCAGTGATATGTGTGAGTAGGGGCCAAGCTCAGATCAGGTGTCAATACCTTTGCCGAATTCACTTTTGTTCGCGTCTATCATGTAACAGAGTAACGTAAAATATCGATAGTTGGTGAGCTATTTCAGCGTGAGTGAGCTAAAACGGCTCATTCTAAGCAAGTGCAGACGTGACAACTGTCAGAAAGTCCTATTTTTGGACACTTTAGTGATTTGAGTGAAGTTTTACTATCTACTTAGGAAGAATTCATGAAAGGTCACTGTTTTATTAGGCACAACCTCAAAAATTGGTCAAGTCAACCTGGAAAGGATCCTTGTGTGAGTAAAATATCTAGACTTAAGTTTCTAAAATTGAACAAATTTGGTCAAAAGTTTCTATTCTAGTTATTTCTTACCAAAGAATTGAGTAACGATAAAAATTAAAAAAAAAGAACTGATTCGATCCTCGTTAAATTTAGAGAAGAATCTAAACGTTTATTTCTTGTTGCTGCCTACAGGAGACTACAAGAGAAAAAACTTTGATACTTGCAGTTTGTATGAAAGAAAAGAAGGTGCCAGTCTTAGAACAAGTTTCTAAAGCAGTTGAAAACAACCTTCCTCTTTTAGAGAACATACATGACTTAAGTACAGATCAGAAATATTTATTAAGTGTATCGCTATATCAAGAGGGAACTTACTAGATTTATTTTCAAAAAACCTGGAAAACTTGCTCACTTCAAGTGACTTATATTTGCAAAGAGCATACTTCGATTGTACGTGGTAAATACAAATCAAACTGAAAACTAATACTGTTGTACTTGTAAAGTGTTTGCTCCTATGTGGATTAACATGAAGTTAAAATCTTCTTGTACTTGTGCACCCTTTTACACTTATCTATTAAATATCTCTAATCTGTACTTAAGTTATATATGTTCTCTAAAAAAGGAAGGTTGTTTTCAACTGCTTTAGAAACTTTTGTTCTAAGACTGGCACCTTCTTTCTTTCATACAAACTGCAAGTATCAAAGTTTTTTCTCTTGTAGTCTCTGCAGCAACAGAATAACGTTTAGATTCTTCTCTAAATTTAACGAGATCGATCAGTTCTTTCCTTAATTTTAGTATTCAATCTTGTAGAATAACTAGATAGAACTTTGACAATTTGTTCATTTAGAAACTTAAGTCTAGATACTTTACTCACACAAGGATCCTTTCCAGGTTGACTTGACCAATTTTTGAGGTTGTGCCTAATAAAACAGTGACCTTTCATGAATTATTCCTAAGTAGATAGTAAAACTTCACTCAAATCACTAAAGTGTCCAAAAATAGGACTTTCTGACAGTTGTCACGTCTGCACTTGCTTAGAATGAGCCGTTTTAGCTCACCACGCTGAAATAGCTCACCAACTATTGATATTTTACGTTACTTTGTTACATGATAGACGCGAACAAAAGTGAATTCGGTAAAGGTATTGACACCTGATCTGAGCTCGGCCCATACTCACACATATCACTGCTACCCATTAACGCCCCCTATAAACATCCGCTACTGCTACGTCTTATCAGGGATAGCCCTGACGTTTTATGCTCCCAGATGCTAGTCCCATCAGCAAAAAGTGCGTTTTTGCAAAACTTCATCGTTTTTGTGGCACCTCAAGAAATCATCCAAACATCAAAAAAGAATATTATGTGGCCTTTTTGGCGTAATAGTTACTTTTTTGACCGCATTTAAAGAAAAAAGATGAGTATAACAATTTTTGAAAAAAACTTGAAAATAGAGCAAAAATCGTATTTCTACAATACTTTATCCTACTTGCGGCACCTCAAGACGTGCTTCAATATTTTTCATATTTTATTTATACCTTATTTACATGAAAAGGCAACTTTTCCGCTTTAAGGCAAATTGAAAATCAAAAATTTATTTTTTTCGTTCCATCCTAATGTACATATCAGGAATAGAATGATTAATCTTAGCGATTTTAATAATCGGCACAATCGTGCCAATTAATCGGTGGAAAAATATTTTTAAGCAATTTTTTTATAGTATATCTTCTCTAAGACACTATAATGGATAATTTTACTAACAGAAATAATAATCATCACAGTTGATATAAAGTTTTTAATAAATTGTTTTTCCCATTTTGAATAAATATATACGTAGACAATGTTGTAACATTTTTCATGTGTCGATGCTTTTCACCTCAGCATAGTGCTTTTAGATAACCTCTAATTTTCTCAAAGAATAAAAGTCTTGAATGAAATGGCTATTAATAATTGAGAAATTTAAATTAAAATCACTCAAATTAGAATGCTCACCACAACCTTCCCTAGTTTTTTGTTTGGAATTTTCTTATCTAGTTAACATAATTAACAATGCGTTAATGTAATGTCATTGACAATAATATGAAAATTGGTTCTAAAAAATTATATAACATTTGGAAGTTATTTCGTAAAAGTTAGGAAAACGGAAAAAAAAACTTCTCTCCGGAGTACATTACTAATTCTAAAATCGGAATTGTTACAATAAGAAAAAAACAGTGATGGTGAAATTTGTAGTATTAAAAGCCATCATCATTATCATTAATCTGCTCAGCCGATTAATCGGCCGATTATAAATCCGATTAATCAGTAATCGGCCTATTTGCCTATCGGTGCATCACTAGTACAAGTGTATAAAAAATAGTGAATTTATGAAAACTCAGGGACTCACGTGCCACGCCCACTCCCCGGCCTCAGAAACGCCATCTTTGCCGCTGTCCGTCCCTTTTTGTCCACAGGCAGCCAGCTTTCCCTTCCTAGGTAGGATGCCTACGTTAATCTGTAGGTTTGCCTCCACGAAGCAGCATACCTTGTGTGTGTACGCACAGTAAGAGTACGGCGTACCTCCTTGCCCGATGCATTGCCAGTACTCCATGCAATCGCACTGTAAGTGATTACCTGTAAAATGTTAAGAGAAATATAGATAATTTTTCTTTTCAACGTCAGGGGGGGGGGGGGAGGGTACGCAAAGCATTTTTTTCTAAATTGCTTAACGAAAAGAAATAATGGATCAGAAAGGGCCCAGCTCCACATCAGCGTAAAACGCGATCGAAACTGAAGGCAGAAACTGAAAATCCGGGTACTTTCCTTTTTACGCGGCGTAATAGAGAACCGAAAAATTTTTGAATTTTTAATTTATCCAACAGCCAATAGAAATTGATCGTGAGATGTAAAAATTTCTAGCCTTGGCGGCCGCCATTGCTATATTGCATGAACGAAAGTGCGTTTTGTTTATATTCAAAAGAGAAGTGAGAAAATACCCATTACTTAATGACAAAAAATAAAGTGAAAAAAGCAAAATGGGGGGCAACTAGCGAAATGCTCAAAATAAGCTTTCAGTCGAGACTTTTAAAGTTCACTATCTCGTAATATGTAATCATGTCAACAATTCATGTCCTTTGCGAGATTTTTATTATTTCATTCAAAACTAGGCGGAATTACGGGAATATAGTTTCTTGACGAGATCCGAAATAAATAATGGTGCTTCGGCTGATTTACATTGTAATGGAACTTACAATTTATGGCATGCTTTGCTGAGTTTTTGATTGCTTGGCGAGATTGGAAATATATGTTTAATTCCGCTCGTGTATTTACTTATTTTAATTGAGCTTTAAAAAAAAAATTTTTGATCTTTGGCTGACTTATGGACCGCTTGGCGAGAATAAAACTAGCTAATGTTGTGTAAAAAAAATTTAGTGAAATGTTTTGTGTTTTGATAAATACTTTCATTTTTTAATATCGCAATTTTTTCAAGATTAGCAATAATTAGTAGAGTGTGTAGGTTATTTTACATATTGATGATTTTTTAAATTAATTTAAGGTATGGCTTGCGTGTGTTTATTTTGGACGGCGTATGTATTAAAAAAATATTTGAATATTTTGTGGCTCTGTGGGTCCAAGTTTTTTGGCAAAGTAAGTAAGCACTGATTTTTTTTTAAATACAATAACAGCCACAGTTTTGAAAACTCTATACGACCACGAAAATATAGCGTTGCAATAAATTCATTTCGCAAAATATATAGTATAATTGCGAACGGTACGGAAACATTGTCCACGCGTTTATTCAAAAAGATTAGCACCACAGACATTGTAAAATGTTCATTAAAATGTAAAAAACTCAAAACAACAAATAATATTCAACCATCAAATCAAATTTCATGGCATCATGCTGCATTTACTGTATTTTTCGCCAAAACATCTACTCAACGCTGAAGCTTTTTTGTCACCTTTAATGCTTTTTATGTCTTCTTCAACAGCAAAAAATAGCTTTGAAAAAATAGCTTTTTTATTTCAAAGCTATTTTTTCCTTGAAATAAAAAAAAAAAAACTTTTAAGATTTAAACAATAGAAAATAAATGCAATGCTTAGCGAAATTCACACAAAATACTAAATGGGAATTTTATTGCCAGTTTGGTTTTTTTCCGCTAAATATATCCGTTTAAAGTGAAAATAAAAAATCGCCAAGTAAATAAAACAGGACTTGGCTCATAAAAAGCTTTGTCATGATGGGTGATTCCATGCCAACTAAATTAAATAACTATTAAAGCTTCGTTATTTGTTGCCAATCTTTCACCCAATCATATTATTTCGAATAATGCTTCATAATGAGGTATTTATCCCATTTGTTATCTTAATATCAAATGTCCAATGAGAATGTACAGATTATTCTGCCCAGATGGCGCTTTTCTTTTCGGTCCAACATATTCTGCCCAAGTGGAGCACGAGTCCGATCGAAACGCAACCGAAAATTGAAATGAGCCATTTTACGCTTCTGCCCAATTTTTCTGCTTTACGTAGATGTGGAGCAGGGCCCTTAGGGCCCTGCTCCACATCGACGTAAAGCAGAAAATATAGGCAGAAGCGTAAAATAGATTCAATGGTGTTCCTATGGAAAGTACCCGGATTTTCGGCTTCTGCCTTCAGTTTCGGTCGCGTTTTACGCTGATGTGGAGCAGGGCCCTAAGGGCCCTGCTCCACATCGACTTTTAGCACAAAAATTGGGCAGAAGCGTTGGGCACAAGAATTGGGCTGTTGGATAAATTAAAAATTCAAAAATTTTTCGGTCCTCTATTACGCCGTGATTACGCAGCGTAAAAAGGAAAGTACCCGGATGCAGTTTCTGCCTTCAGTTTCGGTCGCGTTTTACGCTGATGTGGCGCAGGGCCCTAAGGGCCATGCTCCACATCAGCGTAAAACGCGACCGAAACTGAAGGCAGAAACCGAAAATCCGGGTACTTTCCATAGGAACACAATTAAATAAATTTTACGCTTCTGCCTAATTTTTCTGCTTTACGTCGATGTGGAGCATGGCCCTTAGGGCCTTGCTCCACATTGACGTAAAGCAGAAAAATAAAGCAGAAACGTAAAATGGATTAAATGGTGCTCCTATGGAAAGTACCCGGATTTTCGGTTTCTGCCTTTGGTTTCAGTCGCGTTTTCCCCTGATGTGGAGCAGGGCCCTAAGACTCGAAATTGTGAATTTTTTATGAAACTTTCTGGAATTATGTACGCAGTATTGTCTCAATCATTCCTTTATGTCTCAAATTAATTTAGCAAATTTTGGCAATCAGTAGGGTCTAAGGCCCCCTACGCCTTAGGGCCCCTAAGAAAACTTTCCGATTGCAGGTACCATGTGTCGGCCTCTCAGCGAAGTACAGGGAGTGGTACTTAGAAGCTTCAGCAGGATTTCAGCCATTTAGGATTCTTCATACTAAATTAATATAAGCGGGACTTCTGAGTCCCGTTGGGGCATAGAGGGTTAAGCGGCACCTGTGAATAAGGGACACATACAGTCAACCCCCTTGGTACACTGATGAAGTCACTTACATCCATCAACACCCACACAGTCATGTCATAGTCCTGAAAAAGAGAGAACAACGGGAGGTACAGTCATAGAAAAAAAAAAACGAAACACTCTGAATTATTCGGCTGCTATACTTGCCAAGAACAAAAGAAAGGTGTCTTCTGACATGGATTAAAGTCTTCTTTAAAACTGTGTGAGTAAAATTTTGATAAGGGGCTATATACAAAGTGAAATGAACTCAAAGTCCGAATTTTCAAATGAGAACCCCTACATTTGGTTACATAATTAGGTGCGGAGGGCCAAAAGTACGCTGGGTACCAAGCGGCATCACTTTAGGACCAGTAGAACAAAAGTTATGACCGACCAAAGATTTAGGGACCACCACCACATTTAAAAGGCTACTTTCAAGGTCGAAATTTACAAAGAGTAGACAAATCATATTTTTTCGATTAAATTACCTAAAGCTACTCGCAATAATACGTTTGCTTTTCGTAATTAATTAAAAATTCTCGGGTTTTGTTAAAGTTATAATATTTTTTTGAAATTTGGAAGAGGAAACCCTACTGTGTAGAGTTCAAGGGAAATACGCAACATTCTATCTTTTTGATTAAACAAAGATAGATGCATACTTTTAGCTAAGCACTAACCCATGCAGCACACACCTTTTGGAGAGAAGTTACAACTTGAAAGTAACCTCTTGTATTTATATAAACTGCTGTATTAGGATTGGCAAAAATGTTAAAACTGTGGCTCAGAATTTAAAAAAACGTCTAATCTTCACAAATTATTCCAAATAACCTTCCGAGACACCACAGTTTTCCATGAAAATCAAGTGTCCACGGAAAAAGTTTTCTGAATTGCTACATGTTGCATGAATGCAGACTTCTGATTAAAGGACAAAAAATATGATTGTCTACCAATTTTAAAATATACTCAGCAGTTTTATTCGCGTTTCGCTTTCAACATATTATAACTGTTGAAAACTAAATACTATATAAAAACGCTGAGCATGTTCTGCAACTGGTGGATAAGCATATTCCTCTTTCTTTGCATAGAAATTCCTTGCTATTGTTTCAGTTTGCACAGTTGTATATGGTCCCTAAAAATGGTTCTTTTAGCATATCTCAAAAACTACTGGATATTTTAAGCTCCCATTTTGGATTCTCCTTTGAAACCCCTTCTAGATTGTTTCTCCATCAAAATATTATATGGTTCCAGATCATCATTTTTTCAAATATTAATTTCAAAATTCATAAAAAATTCAAAATTTTATCTGAGAGGAAGTCAATGACGTTTTTATTGTTGGGTTGGTTCATACTTTGATATAAAAAAACAAACTTTGCCGTACCTATCGTGGTTTAGGTATTATATGCCCAAGTATTAAAAATATTTTTAACATTACAGGACGGTTTTTTCTCAGTTCAACTGTGAAGCAACGGCTGGAGCAAATCTAAAACGATTTGGTATACAAAGTTAAATGATGTTGCTGATCACAAATATGCGATAAAAAAGGGGGGCTTTCATAGAAAATTTTAAAGTTGATGCCGATTTTTATATGAAGACGACCCCTTAACAACAATTTACCAATAGAAGTTTATAGAACACATTATTCCTAAAAAAATAACGTGTTACACGTGTCTCTAGTGTTAATAGTCTTCGAATAAGAGCGAGTGTTTCGTTTTTTTTTTCTATGACTGTACCTTCCAGGCGTGGTAATTAGTAGCGATCGACCACGGAGGTTTCGAACCCACGGAACTAAAGGAGCAAGTTCACATGTCCTCGGTGCACAATTAGTTTCGGATTCCCCCGATACCGGGATCCAACTATGATTCCAAATCCTATCCGGGTTTTGGTTCCAAGACAGCTTTAGATTATTCCTTGTTTCAAGTATTTTCAAATACCTTATTATAGCAAAAGCATTGCTCTGTTGAAAAGTAACCGATCATAATTTGAGTAAAATGTTCCCTTAGATAAATCTAGAAAGATAACGTATTTTTCAAGTTAAAAGACGGTTTATTGGGAAGTTTTTCCATAGACTATAGTATTTTCCATTCATACTTGTCTTAATCTGAGTTCACTAAATCATCTCCATTTATAGAATAAAATAATCAAGCAACACAATTAAAGCTTGGACACAAGTTTCCTGAAACGTGGTTTTTGAACACATACCGACGATATTACGCGTACATTTTTGGAACCAAAGTGTCCGATGAACCAGTTCTCTTATGCAAGGTTAATTTAAATGCTGGACCCATTTTAAAGAATTCCTATTTATTGAAGTTTAAATCCAAAACGAACTATCTTAATACCAATTGGAAGAGGAAGTTTAAAGTTTTGTTCAACTGTAAATGTTCAATGTGTTCACAGTCCTCTACACATCATCCATGGACACAAGCGGTCGCCTGCGTTTTTCGCTTTACACACACTTCCAGTCTGTTAAAATTGCGTAAACCAATTCTCGATACTCGTTCCAGTTGGTGGTTCATTACCGAATTTAGTGAGAAATGGCCATCTGCTCTACAATTTGTGACTGCCTTTCTGCAAACTGAAGAATGCAGAAAATCTTTTGGTCCACGGTAGTCATCTCCCTCAACTAACAGTGAAACGAATGGTGGTCTATTGCCATGCAAGCTCCAGTGGCCCACCCACGGGGGGGGGGGGAGCTAAGGGGCTTAAGTCCTTCCAGAAGCATGAAGATGAACCCCATTGACACAACCAAACTGCTTAAAATGCGTTTTCGGGCTTAATTTTCGAAAATTTGCTGAGATGTAGCCCCCAGCCTTCTTCTTAATTTAACCGAAAATGAATGCAGTTTTTTTCTCTAGGACTTCAACTTCGAAAACTTTCTGAAGGAGGGCCCCTTTGTCCCTCCCAGGAAGCAGTTCTGGGTGCGCCACTGGCAAGCTTTATCGGCAACTGATAGAACAATCACTGGCGCGTGTGTCACAGGATGATGCGCAGTAGGCGGCAGGCACATTTATGATTGGAGAAAAAAAAAACTATGAAATTTGTTTTCTTTTTGTTGGGATTAAAGATTTTTCACTTTGGATTTGTACTTCAATAAATACGGAATTCTTAAAAATGGGTCCATCATCATTAAGAATAACCCCGTATAACCGTAATCTTAACTGGCTTCTTCCTTATATGCACTGGAAGGCAGTATACATTTATCTTTAGTTTTAGTACATTATCTGAGACACTAGACTGAAGAAAAATATTCGAAATAAGATTTATTTCTTACCTTCATTTTGAGACTGTATAAACTTGAAAAAGGTGAATATAATTGGCACAAACCTTAGGAAATAAAATGGCATAGCTTAGGAAGAATTTTTTAGCTGCAAAAGGAAAAAGAAAATAGTTAATTAAAATGCATAGTTAGGAATAATCATCATAGTGGTGAATTTTATTCAAAACGCAATGATAAAATATTTACGCCTACATGCTTTTGCAAAAAGATGCTTCTCTATTGCGGGGAGATAAAAAAATATTTTGCTTCAAACTGTTTAAAAAGGTTGAAATATTATATTTGGTGTAGAAATGTACTAATGGGGAAAATATGCCCAATATGTAGTGCTTCCAGCGCATGAGATCCTGAATAAAACCATGTCGCTAGCAGTGGATTATTGACTGTCGTATTGCCAAGAACATCGGCTAGGTATGAGTAGCAGGGCCCGATTAAGGTATCACGAGGCCCTAGGCCAAATTCTTTTTTTGGGGCCCCCTGCACTGAGGCTTCACAGTTATAGGCATAGGATAAAACAAATTTAGGCATTAACTACAGCAATTTTAGCCATTTGGGGGCCCCTAAGTTGTGGGGGCCCTAGGCCGCGGCCTAGTTGGCCTGTTCGGTAATCAGGCCCTGATGAGTAGACGTTAACCATGTAAGATTTCAATACAAAAAGGACAAGAATAAAGAAGGGCAAAATGGAGAGTGCAAACACAAATTGTCACCAAGAAAAAGTGCAAATTCTGGTTTGGGTTTTGCTAAGTGGCGCAGTTGGAGGGGCTTTGTAGGTTAACCACCCGTCGGCTTCTGCTAAAATCCCTATTCTCAACGCGACGTATGCAAGTTGAATCTAAGCTCTTGGGCAAATTTTTAAGGAGTGATAGGAAACAGATAAACGACTAAGAATATATCAGAACATCTGGTAGCTGACACATGCGCACAAAAGAAGAAACTAACGGGTGTAAAACAGGTCACAAATTTATTACACAGGACGATTTTGGGGAAAATTTTAACTTTTAAGAACTGTTTAACCAGCGGTCGGCAACCTAAATAAACTGAAGATCTATTTTCCAAGTTTGGTGTGAATACAAGATCGATTTGAGGGGAGGGTGGGTTCTGCTGCATATACTTTAAGTTGAGACTATGCTGATCTAAATTTACTCTTATCAAAAAAGATATAGATTCCTATCAAGTTGCAGTTTTAAACAGCTAACATAAAGTTATCTTAACTACATTAAAATATTTTCTGATGAATTTCTTGTTTCAGAGTTGATAAAAGGTGACTATAAAGAGTTCAGTGACGATAAAAGTTTGAAAACTTATCAGATATACTTTTGATTTATACGTCAAACTTAATTTTTTTCTAGAAATTAATATTTTTTATTGTACTCAGACAGAAAGCAACGCACAAAATATTGCTGCGATCGACTCAAGCTGGGTTCGAGATCGACCGGTCTATCGCGATCGACGGGTTGCCTACCGCTGGTTATACCAACATCTGATATTTGAAGGGCTCGAGCGTAAATAATGGTAACTGCATTTTTAAAATCAAAGGTATGGCTTGTGTATTTAAAAACAAAGTGCGTGTGTGTAGGTACATTATTAAGGGATGTATTTATCCTTAAATCCTGTAATGTTTCTGTTCATATGCCCACATACCATTGTTTTCACAAAATGATTCGAGTTTTACAATTTTGTCACATACCATTATTTACGCTCGAGCACTTCATTTGCTGCCAGCCCTTGCATTACATGCATTGCAATGACACCGACAATGGCTACAACTTGCTATTTTGTCAAGATTTCGCCGATTGCTAAGTTGTTGTTCGCGGCGAGGGGATTCCAGCTTCAGGCAGCAATTTTTAACAACCGCTTCAAACCTTTCTTAAAAACTAAAATATTGCGCAAAAAGTTTTTTTTAATTAAATTTATGAACCTTTTTGCGCATCTGCCAGTGTCTGGTTTCTATTCTGGAAGTAGTGCGTCGTCATTGTGCTTGTAACCATAAGTTGCTGCGTTTTTTTTTTTTTTTTTTTTTTGGAGGTGTTTTCTGCAACCCCCTAGTTTCACCCAAGAGTTTAGAATCACGCTGTATACACATGGAGACTCATTCGGTTCAAAATATTAACAGCATGCAAAATACATTTGTTTTTCAAACCTCGATGACATAAAAACAGATGAGGTAAAATATTGTAGATGTATAATTACTCTTTAAGCATAGGAAAATTATGCTCTTAGTAAAATAAAAAAAACCTCAATGGTAAATTAAAAAAAATGTGTGTGTGGTAGGTGACAAGAACTTTCTGGTTTTGAGTTTCATTTCAGCGTGTTAAAAACACCCCACAAACAATCAAACTTCAGAGGCAGCAATTTCTTCCTCATATTAGTGTCACAGTATTTGCTCTCAAAAATGCATCTTCAAAACGTGTCTCATAGAGCAGTAAGTTACCCTTCCATTTGCCAGGCCTAAGGAGGACTACATATAATACACCACCAGCTCAGTTATACCATCCTGAGACCTCAGTTTCGTTCGTATTAGAGCTCATCAATCTGGAATAGGTAGAAACCGAACTGGATGCAGAAGAAGTCTTATAAAAGCTAAGAAAGCCAAAAAAAAAAAAACGGATCACTAACTAAAAATTAGGACACCAACGAGAGATCGCAGAAATGGTAAAGTTCAACTCATAAATTCCGTGTATTATAGGCACATATCTTTTTTGAAAACAATGATTTCATCATTTCTTTTTCATGTGACTCGTCTGTTTAATCAACGCTTTCGAAATACTAAATGCCTGCTGTTTTCTGGTTTTTAGCACAGAGCAAAGTTTCTCCCTTGGTTCTGCCATTGTACTGCCTGACGTACTGCCATCTGAGTTCTTCGAGACAAGAGAAATTAACGATGGTTGATTTCTAAATTTAAATTTAAAAATTAGCCGATCAAAAAATTTAATTCGAATATTGTTTGGATTTATCACCATACCCAAGTAGCATCAACTCATAGGATTTTGCTCGGCCGATCATCGAACTCCTCGTAAACTAAGCCCGTAACGCATGATGACATCGTTCCGATCAGTATCCGAGCACGGTTTTCGATGAGCTACTTTTCATCGGAAAACGATATCCTTCCGATAAAGTTTCCCGGTGAACTTTGGATGCGAGGATTTGCCTACTCCTCGCAGTCCTTTAGACTGCCGTACTTTTGACATTGCCACGGACCTTCTGTCTCCTCTGCGGAAGTCTGATACCAGCTGCGATGTCCTTAGGAGCTTCTCCTACGCAACTATCAACGAGCGTTATCCTGAACCAGAATGGTTAACAGTCTACACCGATGGTTCCCTTGTGGAATAACGAGTCAACGCTGGTGCAGGAATCTACTGCGGTTTATTTTCTGCTTATGCCCCGTAGGCAGCTATGCCTCTGCATACGATGGAGAAGTAGAGGCTCTACGTATCTCCCTATCTCAACTGCAATGCAGAACAGATCAATTCGCCAAAGCAGTAATCATATCCGACTCCAAGGCAGCACTTTTATCTATCAATTCCCCTCTCGCACCACAATCTGCTTCCATCAATAAATGTATTTCCATCCTGGAAAATATAGCCTCAAAAGGCCCTGCAGTGGATCCCTGGTCACTGCGGCATTTCGGATAATGAGAAGGCGGATTTTTTCGCAAAAAAAGGCACAACTATCATCCAGACATCCCCCAAAGATATGTCCTTCCATTCGGTAAAACTACTTATCAGAGACCTGTTCCAGAACAACCTATCTAATAACTTCCATGAAAGCAACTCATCCAAAACCTGGTTCAAATCCATCAGACATCCCGGACTTCCTTAGATTCAAAGCAGTTGCCCTTTTCAGATTCCTGACCGGACCCACGATTGTCTCGCGAAACATCTTTACAGACTCAACTTTCGTGACAGCCCAACTTGCATGCTCTGCCGTACGGAGAGGGAGATGGACTCTGCCCATCTCCTCGATTGCCCTGCACTCAACTCCACAACCCTCCACGGACGATACTGAGAGGCCAGGGCCCTGATGGGCTAAAGACAAGCACTTGTGTCTTTCTTTGTTTTTTCATTTTGCTATGTGTTTGTGTTTCTATTTTGTGTTTCTCCTTTTGTAGCCTACCATTGGAAATAAAAAAAAATGTTTCCCGATGAAATTCATGAGCACGAGACTGTTCTGCTCGTAAATTGCTCCAAATCTCATGGTATTTCGAGCAAAACTCATCGGATTTTTCTGCTCGGATACTCTTTGGCCGATGAGACATATTGGATCATCGGCCGATGAGAATTTCATCGGGTTTCGATGAATGGCCGATCATCGGCCGATGAGATGATGCTTATAAGGTAAGAACGGCATCATCGTATTGCCGCAAGGTGGCGCTCAAAGTGGAACCAATGTCTCCCGTAGAGAAGCAAATGTAGTGGGCATTTAGTACTTAGGAGGCGTTGGTTTAATTCAGAATAAAGTATGACATCATTTTTTTATTATTGGGATTTATATGGCGTAAAATTGAAGCGCTAAGTTGCATAGTATAAGCTCTTGACAGTCAAGTTATGCAGCATAATTTCTTAAAACGTTCAGCATTTGACAGCCAACTGAAAAGCAACAGACTATATCACAAAGCAAACTCTTATAGTTTTAACTAAGAGTGACAATCAATGAAAAAACTGCGGTATGAAGGCAAAGGATATTATCAGCAGAAAAGATTTTTTGAGATATTTAAAGAACTGGATGCGGAACGCGACTTGGATTTTGTACTAACCATAGAAAAATGTCGAAATGTGCGTTTTTTTTTTTACAGATTTTTTTCGCCGTTTCGGTGGAAAATAAAGAAACATTTTTAATGGGGGCGGTTTTTTGACGAATTTGGTTAGTTATGTTTTTATTAAACAGTTCTTTAATGTATAGCATCCCGTTAGGGTGCCCTTATTTGCTGAGTTAAGAGCGTCGTGATAATACCGCGAAGATCGTGGGTTCGTTCACCCCATGGGCTGGAATATTTGTTTTCGTATGATTTTATTTCCTTCGAATGAATTCTGGTCCTGATTTCCAAGAATATTTAAACTCGTTGCAGGATTCTCAAAAATAATAATTTTAAAATTGGAAAAGAAACTGTTTAGCATGATAAATCGCAGTATCATAAATCATATTTCCCAAATAAATTTGCTATTTCTTATTTTTATATTTTTATTTGTTTGTTTATTTTTGTTGGTGCTTCTTCAGCACTTTATAAACCAAGAGAATTGAACTATCATTTGAAAGTTTTTTTGAAAAAACAGTATGCTTTTTTGGCTGTTTTTCAAAAAAATACTTTTAAAATTTTTGATTTTTGAGCATGAATGCTTCCTATGGGACGGCCAGTAATTATGTACTCGGGAAAAAGTAAAAAGCTTATCGTTAGTAAAACTTATCTTTGGAACTCACAGAAAATAATTAAACCTCCATAAAACTTGAAAAGGTGAGTTTTAATGAAAAAAACAATGAAATTCCTTAGCGATAAAGCTTAAGACTAAAAAATGCAATAGTGGCCAGTGACTAGTAAACCCCAAAAAGTTAGTAGCCACGCTAGCGTTCTTGGTGACGACCACTTTGATCAGCGTTCCAAAACTATAATCCTACTCCACTTTATTCTGCATATGGTTCTGCATCTGCGGAATTGGGTGACACGGGTATCGCTTCTAACGAAAATCGCGGATAATCCAAAAGAAGCATAAAATAAGGGGTAAAGAAGATAAAAAATGTCTTTTGCTAAAAAACAATTGCATTATACTGAAAACACGATATGTACAAACAGTGACGATATAAGTACAGAATAAAAAATTATTTGTATTTAAGGTTCTCAAGCATGTAATAAAGAAATGGTACTTATTATAACGCCCATGTAAAAAAAAAATTGAATGAAGTATACCGGATTCTTGGGTAAGAAATGTTAAAAAAAAAAAAAAAAAAAAAAAAAAAAAAAAAAAAAAAAAAATTTAACCCATTAATGCCTTTTTAGGGAAGGTCCAGAAAAGGGTCTGAATCTGAATTTCCCCAAAATGAACATTTCAACCAAATAATAGTGTTCAATGAGTACCTTGGTATTGTTTCAATTCGTTATTAACAGATTGCAGCACATACCATTGTAAAGTGTGCTCCGTAGCAGTTTTAATATGATCTTTATCAAAAATGACATGGTTCACAATCTCAAGAAAAAAAGCTAAGTTTTCAAAGTGATTCCCAGCTTCCCACTTTATGTTAATTGCTGATTTTATTTCTTTTTATAAAATGTCTTTTTAAATATTATATCGTAGGCAGAAAAAAATTTTAGAAAAAAAAAGTATGTACCCTCTGGGATCTGTCGTAACTTTTGAGGGACGATTTTTCTTTCCTTAATAAAAAAATATTTTTACATAATATTTTTTTTATTATTTTTCCCGTCCATCAAACACTGTTTGTAACCAGTATACAAAATATCTTCGGAAAAAAAATGTCAGGCATTAATGGGTTAAATTCGTGCTTTTTCGAAAAAGTCTGTTAATAGCGTTTGTTTCTTTCCCTGGAGCCTCGCGGATAATCGAGAGTTTTCTGTATTTTATTATTGTTATTATTATTTTGTCAACATCGCACAAGAAAAAAAAAAGTGGGTTCTTTTTATCGAATTAAATATCGATGTAGTTCCGGAAAACAATTAAATTTTCTCTAAAATGTCTAGTGCTGCTCCAAAAAACTGCAAAAAGGAAAGTAAGAAAGAAAAGTAGGAAAACAGAATAAATAAAAAAAAAATTTCAAAAAAAGTATTCTCCTATTTGACAATAATTTTCATTTGGATACAGCAGACTGAGAATAACATTTTTCTTCACAACCGTGAGAAAGAAAAGAAAAATGTTTTATTTTTATTGAGGAAAACAGTTTGTCTTTGGTAAAATACAGTGACTTTGTGAGAAGTTTGAGTTTTAATGCGTTTTCACGGTTTTTTACGTGAAAAAAATATGCTATTTCATGTGACTTCAATAAAACGATTTTAAAACAAAAAATATATAAAAAAGCCTTTTCAAATCGCATCAAAAACTCTAAATTCAATGTAACTCATTTTTTTTTTTTTTTTTACTTTGTGAACCTCAACATGAAATGTAAATTCCTTCCCAATCCCAAACAGAAAACCATGCCGATGACCCTATTTCTGGAGCTTCAACGACACCTTCAACTTCACGACTGCATAAAAATTGTTTAATATCAACCCCAGCAAAGTTGTCCTAGAAGCATCGCAATCTTCAAAGTCACCGCCTCAACCCTTAGAAATAAAAAAAGGATAAACGCTTCTTACTAAATATAGGGCCGGCATAACACACACAAAGCTTCCAAGTCTTTTGTGGACGTTACGACTTTTAGTTGCGATTTGTCAGAGGTTTGTCGTGAGGTTGACACGGATTTAAAACAAGAGAACGTTTTTTTAGAGGATGATGTAATTGAGTGTGTTTTTTGCTGCTACGCTCGGGTGGCTTTGTTGATAAGTTGTATTTCCATTTGATTGTCTTGTGCCGGTGTTATGGTAAAAGGATGGATGAGTTATGGTGGGACTATTCAAATTTTTGGAAGTCGGGATGGTTTCCGTTGATTTTCTCCCACGATAGGAAGCCATTAATCGATCGAAGACGATTGGATTGATTAGTATGCCCAGAATGCTCACGATTTCAAATAAATAGAAGCGTATGTCAAGCCTGAAATGCAATTGATGGATCAGAGTAAAAAGGTTATCTTTCCCGAGCGATCAAGATTGCTTATTTGCTTTCACTCGAATTCGGCGGGGATTCGCTACTTTTAATTCGCTTATAATTAGTAGATAACAAGTCACGTGATAAATTGACATTACTTGAAAAGAAAGGCTTTAGAGAAACTTTCGTGGATGATTTTTATATCACTTATCAGTAGACGATAATGATGTTTTGAAAAATGTTATATTGGGACACTAGAATTTACCTTCTATGTGGGGGGAGGCTATAAATAGTTCTTACTTACAAATAACAAAAGAAATGGCAGGTATTATGTGTTAAAACCAAGAGCGCTCTCTGTGTGTGTGTGTGGGGGGGGGGGGGTCAATCCCAAACCTCTTTGCTTTGCCCATGTATAGGAAGCTAGCTAGCCCGGTAGCAAGGTAGATAGAAAGGGAAGCATAAGAGAAAATTCACAATACGGAAACACATCTCGAGCTTTACGATTTAGCATTCATGGAAAAACTGAATTTTTCTTCGCCGTGGGATGCTTTCCCAATTAGTATCAATTTTGCTAAATCAGTGATTAAACTTGAAGTCACATATGAAAGGGTGTAGGATCATCAATATATAATCGTTAATGAATCTCCAACAAACTGCGAGAAAAAATGAGATAATTACCTCTGTACCGTTACAGCAATGGGAATATGCAATTCATTCCTAATGGTCACTAAGGAAGCACTGTTACAGGAATGGCAAAAAACTACTTATTCCGACTGGTCACTAAGAAAGCGTGGTATCCATATTGACCTAAAGCGGACCAGACGCTGCTCCTTTCATCTGTCACCTCAACCAACTTCTCAGGGATCACCGACTAAAAGCGGACGTAACTTCCAAGAAGGTTGTCCAAGAAGGCATAATAACGCATCAGACCTTCACCTACTATAAAACAATGAAACCATTGTGAGGATTTTCCCTTTCTTTCCAACCAATCGCCGACGACCTTCAAAGGCTACGGATACAGTTTGTCTTTCACCGTCCAAGTGACCATCAGATTATTATCGCCACCCGTAATGCTTCAGCAGTTTGCTTTAAAGATTATACTCTTCCACCATGATATCTTTTATTCCCCTCAGCCGTAATTTGAATTTAAACGCAGTGCGATGGTTTTTACTGACATTCTCACAATGCTTAACGCGTCTACAAGTTTCGAATGGATTTGTTGACAAGCGCTGTAGTGATTACACGATTTATCAGGGAAATCAAATGCAGTTTTTATTTTTCATGCTTGAATTCCTTTCTGAGCTTTTTATTCCAGAGGTTGAGCCTTGTTGTTGTCGCAAATGGCACTTTTTCAATAATCTTCGTCAAGGTTAACAAGGATGTTCCTTCTATTTTTAAACACTTAACAAAAAAAATAAAAATAGCAAGACATTCTTAGCCTTTAAGTTATATTTCTGATATGCTAGAACAGTGGTTGCAAGCATGATTTACAGGTGGGTGAAGTGTTATACGACAGCTGAACAACAGGATTATTTTAACCCTTTATGGCCCAAATTAATTTAGCAATGATTTTTTACATATTTTTTAATTTTTTTAGTTGAAAATATACCTAACAGCATATATACCGAATAAAAAAATTTTGAAAATTAGTAGGGTCTAAAGCCCCTCAATTCATTGGATTACGATATCATTGGAAAGAATCATCATTGGATTACAATATCAATGGAAAGAATCATTTAATAATGCAGCGTAGAAATCACTGAAAATCTGTTGTTGTTTCTGATCCCTAGCTGGCAAGACAACCAGCTCCATGAGACCAAAAACCATAACTAGAAGTAACTAGACCTATGATTAAAGGGGGAAATTTTACAGCTTCTGTGGTCCGGAAAGGACTGGAGTCCCTGAGGTAGAAGTCTGATTTTTCTCTAAAATTTTCGCTTGCTAACTTTAGCTGGGCATGAACCTATAAATCTTATGGAACTGTATTTATGATAAAAGGAGATCGTTATAAATGCTATTTAAAACTTAGCAAGTATCAAAAATGGTTCAAATTGGCAACTGTTTTGAATGTGAAAGAATAAAACGCCTATTAAAACTGAATTGGAAAGTAAAGCCAAATGAAAAATGGCATAAATAAAAGACATTTTAAAAAGTTTGTCCTAATAGCACTATGTTGGATTGGTGAACCAATGTAGATTGATTATGACGCCAAATCGCCACGTTCGAAAGATGGATGAATTAAGGGGTTACAGTTCCTCAAAAATGACCAAAAGACCAAAAAAAATTTTATTGCTTATTTCAAAAGTAAAAGTTATTTAAAACACTCAGAAAAAAATAGCATTGTTCTAGCTAAATTATTAAAAAAGTTATGAATGACTTTAGGGCATGAATGCTATGTGTTCTAATGGAAAAGCCAAACTTTAAAGTGCTTTTTCTCGGTGATCAGTTTTTAGTGTTTCTATGTTACTTGAAATGCTAAGGAATTTTTTCTATTATAAATATGACTTTGAAGCAATATTTTTTGTACTCAGGATAATATATTTAACAAAACTGTGCATTGAATAAGCATTTTATAAATTACAAAAATTTTTATAGTTTGTTAAACCTCGAAGAACAAAATTTTCTAAGATTTTTTTACATTCAAGGTCACAAAATATTTTCTAATCAAAATATCAGAAAATGAATGCACAGATTTGTTGAGGTAATCCTTGTGATCATTTCGCAAAAAGAAATTTTGAAATTAGTGCGGAAACAAAAAAGCCTTAGGGTTTTTAAAAAATTAAAATTTTCTTACATTTTTCAAATTTTCAAAAAAAGTTTTCAAAATTTTTAATGTTTGAAAATAAATTATTGATTGTTAAACAAGTGCAGAAACAAATATTTCAAAAAATTAACTTTTTCACTTAAATTAAAGAAATTTGTCAGAAAGGTACTGTAACCCCTTAAAAATTTAGTAAACATAAAGCATTTAAAAAATTGTAGAAAATTTCAAAAAATGCATACAAATTAGCGGTTGGTGTCGTTCGTTACAAAAAAATAAGTTCTATTCAGCAGTGTATCACATGAATTGTTCGGTTGAGGTTGAAGGGTTGAAAGTTGTAAAAAACTGTGAAAGTTAAACAAAAAATCTAAATGATATAATCGAGCTTTTTGAATGGCCCTGAATAAAAGAGTAATTCAATTATAGTTTTCGATCATGCTTATTATTCAAACGGCCCGTAAGTATGTAAGATTTATTAGACAAATTGAAGCCTGTATTCTTTGCGTAGTAATTCTAGGTATTTTTAAACGATTGCGTCTTCTTGTGTGGATATACAGCATTTGCAATTGTTTCTGTTAGGAAATGAAGTTTAGAAAATAAATAAATAAAATTAATAGATAATTGAAAACTAGTGTTTTCGATAAAAACTGTTTGAATTTCTCTCGTAGACCCTATAATTACATTTCTGCAGCGCTTAAATGGCTTAGTGTCAATAACTCCAAAGTAAATATTACCAACAAATTAACTGTCTTCTTTATTCACTCTTTTCTTAAATGCTTTAACAATTGAAGGATTTGGGAGATGAAGGAGTTAAGTGACAAAACAGAAATTGCGAGTAATTAAAGTTTAAAGTTTTATTGTAGCAGTTGTTGCAGATTTTTTGTTTTCTGGTTTTGTCGTTAGTATGCGTATGAAATTGGTCTATTGACATCTATTGTTTGATGTACCAAATTTTATTGGCATACTTGTATAAATTGCTTACCATTGTACAAAGTGTTCATTTTTTTAAATGTAACTTAGCCCCTTCATCCGCCAAGCCCTTCAATTCCTACACAAGAAAAACCATTTTGTTCAGAAGTGTTTATTTGTATACTATCTCATTTAAGTGTGTTCTTATAAGTGTATCACTGCTCACTGCACATTTTAACATCAAATACACTTCCCCCTACCATCCTATTAACCTCGTTCCAGTTCTAGTGATTGCAACTGTAACCGAATTTACCATAATCAGAAGTGTAGTCTTCTTTGATAATATTTCGTCATCATGTAAAGTTTGACATATGTAAGTATAGCAGCTTTGATTTTTTTCATTCTTCTCCCAATTGATTTCTTTTCCTGAAGAGGTAACTATTGTTAAGCAAACATTCGTAGCTCCGACACATCGAATCAAAGTAAATCTTTTAATTGTCTTACACATACAGGTTGCATTAAGAAATGGGTTAAACGACTTTTTTAAACATTTTTTGACGTTGCTTGCTTCATTCTTTTCAGCATAAATTCATTCATGCAAATCAAATGATATTGGACATTGAAGGCTTATAAGCAAAACAAAGCCGTTTTGTTTCAATTTTTGTACAGACACATCACGGGAGACGTTATTAAATAATTCTTCATTTGCTTTTGCTTTTTGGATTATGTATTGACGGATGAAAACTGATTTGACGTGCAATTAAATTCTTACACGGGACAATTTGATTTCTAAATGTAAATCAAAATATTTTAGGAAATTCAATTTCAAATTTCGTAATAAGAACAATTTCTTGCCTAGTGGCAAAATCCGAACAGAAAGGTATGAAAAAAAAAATAATTTTCATGCTCTGAAATACTTAAAAACGGGAATGTGTTTTACTTATCTGTTTCAATTGTGTAAAACGATTTGCATCTTTACTAAAATTGTAAGTCCACTTTATGTTTTAATTTTAGCTACATTCACTTTCTTTGACAATTGATTAAGAAGTAAAACATTATTTTAGTTAAAATAATTTTAACTAATATTTTCGTTTTTTCTTAATGTGATTCAGTTTTGCCTGGAGAGGTTAAGACCTAAATTCAATCCATGCAAAGTGGGTCTATTCGACCCATGCAGGTAAAACATAAAATTTGTTTAACAAAGTAGGAAGTTTAATGACGATTTGTCAATTCTTCAACAAGAACTTGCTCAAGGGGCATTTCACGGTATTTGTGACACAGGGGTGTCCTTAACAAAACTTTTTAAAAGTTTAAAATATTTATATATTTTGAAACGGTCCATTCTAAAGTATATGAATATCATATTGTTTTCATAGTTCACTTTATATTATATTTGTAATTGCACTCGGTACATTGAAAATGCAATTTTCACTGTTACGGATTCTACATTGAATTTTTCTTTAAATCTGGCTTAAACCGATTTTTAAGCCGAAACTGGTACTTGAGACAGATAAAGTAAAGGCTCACCTCTAATACAGCTAACAATTTTAATCAAAAAGTGTGTTCTATAAAAAATTATGGATTACGAAAATGATGACTGTAGAGTCCGTAACAATAATTGGAATGAAAGTTTAGTTTTTAAAGAAAAATTCAATGTAGAGTCCGTAAGAGTGAAAATTGCATTTTCAATGTTCTGAGTGCAATTACAAACATAATATAAAGTGAACTATGAAAACAATATGATAGTCATATACTTTAGAATGTACTTTTTCAATATATGTAAAAATTTTAAACTTTTAAAAAGTTTTGTTACGGACACCCCTATGTCACAAATACCGTGAAATGCCCCTCAAACCAAACTTGGGACTACGACTCCCTGATTTATATGTTTCGAACAAGATAAAAGTTTTCTCGAAAAAGATCAATCTCTCAGAAACTAAATTATTTTTTATTTATTTATTTATTTTTTTTTCATTTTTTGTGTGTATGTGCTTGTGTTTTGATGACATTTTTAGGAAAACTTACTGTAGCAAATATTTGTACCTTCACAGGGTTAGTACGTGCCTTCAAAATTCCTCCAATACTCCTTCATTTATCTACCTATCTTTTTTTAAGGGCTCTTCTAACTCCTACATTTTCGCTCTGACTTCTGCATTTTTAGTTTAAGACTGCATAATTTTCTTCGGTGACAGTCCTCCAAAGCACATAAATTTGCTCGTTTATCCAATATATAAAAAATGATAGCTATTTTTTCATCTCTGTGAGAGGTCATGACCCCCTCTGAATCCGTGCCTGTACTGATGGTGGTATTTTTCCGTCATTTAACGATTTTTGAGCGAAACAAGTCCTTTAGGAACCGGGCGGTACACGTTTTGTACCATAAGTCATTTTTCTTTTGAGGACGGGGTTGAAATTTTCACTCGAATACTTTGGAGCCGGGGATTTTTTCAAGGTTTCATACGTCTGGTACAACGGTTTATACCTTCGCTTTTCAATGGAAAAAAAAATCTGTGGTTCAACTGTCGTTCTACCTGTGTCAAAAGAAAAATTTCTATATGAACAGCCCGGATCCAAAAGGTTAAAGTCTGCGGAAACACCTTGTTGCTTGGATATTGTAAAAAAGTAAATAAAAAACGCCACTTGACGTGACATGACTGATTAGTTCTTGAGCAGGATATCACTTTCCAGTCAATGATCCATTCATGCGAATCAAACAAAGTCACAAATCAAGTGCCCATCCAACTAACTTCCGAAGTGTTTTAGCTAAGAAAGATGATTCGAGCTACGTTTTGCCATGTTTAAATCATATTTATATCTTAACGTTACTGATATCGTCGGTACCATGCTAAAGTAGCGAATGTGAAAAATCGCGTTTTTCAAGTTCGAATTTTACAAATAATAAAAATTAAAATTATACCTTCAAACGATAGTTTTACACTTAAAGATATCTATAAAAATTTACAAATTGAAAATAACCAAACGTCAAGTGGGAAAAAATTATATTCAGTGTGAAAACTGTTAATTTTCACATTCGTAATTTTAGCATGGTGCCGACGATATTATCAATGAACATATCGGGCACACCGAGAATGAAAGGAGCATTTTTTTTTTTTTTTTAGACAAGGGTCATTCCATAGTGCGCCCCCTTGGCACTCGGTGGGCATGAAAATGCGTCTTTCTGCCCTTCTACCCCAATACTGTTGTCCCCGCTTAAACGAATACTATAGGTTCCAAGAAATATTATTCCATTAATATTATATTATGCGGGGATCTTTAACATTGCGTCTATGACATGCGAAATATTCGGTTACGAGATATTTTTTTCGTATAAGCGCTTTATTCGTTTATCCGTCACCCGATTAAGCGAGGACGACAGTAACTACTTTTGATTGTATAGTACAATACGATAAAAGTCAATCATTTATAAATATTATTCAATATTTGTTAATGATTATTAGTCAATTAGAGCAATCCTCAATAAATAATGTATTAGTTTTTATTAATAGTTGTAAAAGAATTACTGCAGCATCTGATTTTTTCGGGGAGTTTTAAGAATGTGGAAAAAATTTCCCACAAAATGCTTATTTGAATTTAAAATTTAAAAAAAAAAAAGTATTTTTTCGTCACAAATAAAAAAAGCTTTAAGCTCATCAAAGGGAAACAACCGAATTGTATTTTAATCACACGATTTTTATATCAGTGCGAAGCACGATTTTTATATAGCGAGAGTGTTTCGTACTTTTTGAAGCGAACGGCTTTTAACTTAATACGAGCAACTTATGCTAGCTTGACTGCGAATTGCCGCTCTGAGAATAGCTATGTCTTTTCAATTGCATCGTGTTTTGAAAAAATTATTTGTTAGATGTATTAAAACTTAATATTCATATTACAATATAATACCGCCATGGGAAGGTTAAAGAGCCGTAACTGCGAATATCTCATTCTTCAATATTTTGTATTTTTGTCATGTTGACTTTCAGCTTTATTGGGTCATTCTACAAAAAACGTAGGGTTTTGAAAGTGGAATTTTCAAAAAAAAAAACTGTCAATTTTATTTTAAACTAGCTTAATACCCGGCGTTGCCCGGGTGCTTATTAATACAACATAGCATTCAGGGAAAAAAAGTTTGAAAGAGTTCTATTCATATGGGTATAAAGTAATTTGCATCAATCAGTCTCTTAGGTACAAACTTTGAAAAAAACTAAAATATTACAGAAAGTTAAACGTTTACAGAAAAATAGTCTTATCAAAAGTTTAAAATGAAAGATAAATGTTGTCTGTGCTTTGCCGCGTCCACTGGCATGAAATATATGCACATGGAAGTGAAAAAATTGCATCAATTTCACCCGCCAAATTTAAAATATTAACTTTTCTCTATTAACTGTTCCCACCTACAAAGTAAAAATTATTATAACTCAGAAATAAATCTGTTTCTCGTTCTGAAGGCTTATCTCCATTACAGACGCAACTGTAGTCGCATTGCAAATTTGAAATTCAAATCCGTGGCTCTTTTTATAAAGTCCACATGAATTATGATTGTTTTTTACTTATTTCAATGCTAAAAGGAAATAGGTGAGCCTTAAATTGAAAATTCATTACTTTAATCGTAATCATTGTTGGAAAATACTAATATTTAAGGCTACAGTGGACTTTTTATGGATTTTTTTTTCTAAACATAGTTACATTGATGTTACTTTCCTAAAATGTTCTTATTTAGATGGTATGTGAATAAAAATAAAAAATAAATAAATATTTTCACATGTTTAGAGAAATGCAGCAATTTTAGAGAAATTTATTAATAAAAATTAACTAAGCTTAATACGCTCCATGCGTCAAAATATTAAACGAATATTCTAAAAATATTTTTTTTCCACATCTACCTTTGATATTGAACAGATTGTAGGAAAAAAATTTTCACTTTTTTTGTCCGACATCAAAATAACGACAAAAATTAGTGTTTTCATCACAATTTTTGAAAAAAGTTACGGAAACGGGTTAATTTCAAGTTTATATCAGTTACAACATGGCTTTGGTCCAAGTTGCTAAAAATCTGTTTCCAACAGTTTACAGATGATGCATTGGGATACACAGAAAAAAAGTTTTATCATCATACGTAAATTATTTTGACGCATGGAACATTTCGAAGTTTTAATAAGCAGTAAAGTATTTGTTCCGAGAAAAACTCATTTTTAGTTTTAAAGAGCAATTTCAGCCATAACTCAAGAAAAAAAGATCGAATCGAGAAAATTCCTTTTGTACTGAATAAAGCTATTTTCAGAGCATTAAAATAGAACAAAAACAGAAAACCCATATTTTGAAGGATTTTCGCCGTTTTCAAAGTCCACTGTAGCCTTAAAAATCTTAAATTTCATCAATTTGAATGCTAAAAGGCCTATCTCGATTACAATATAAATAGGCTAGATTCCAATAAAAGGGTCATTTTTGGACAAAAAATTTAAATTTGAGCTTTTTAGATTTTTTAAAATTTCAAGACCCCGCCTATGAGAATTCTAGGGCATCAAGGAACCTCTGTGTCAAGTTTGATGAAAATCTGACGCAAACTGTGGATTTGTATAGAGAACAAGTATATATATATACATACACTCATTTTTATAGATATAGATAACGCTATTTTGCTCCTTTTGGGCACCTTTCAACTCTCACATAGTTGTTCACATCCTTTTTAATTATTTTGTCACTTTCTTTTGCAATTAAATTTTTGGACGCAAACGGAGGGTACACACATGTAACGGAGAATGTCCTTATGCTATTTATAAATGTGTACATTAAGTTTTCATAGGTTTAATTAGTTGCACTGATTGCTCATTCAAAATGCTTTATTGTACAAAGTAATAAACTTTTTTTTTTTTTTTTTTGCAAGATTTAACCATTTTTTCATTTAACTTATGGGTGATTCTCCAAAAACCTGGCATTTTCGACTCACGAACTCTACAAAAATAAAAATGCTTAAAAAAAACTAAAAAAAATCATACTTACTCTTTGTTAGGAGCTTATTAAGAGAAAAACAGAGGGAACTCTAAGTCGCCAAGTATGCTGCACCCCAAAAAGGGGGGGGGTCAATTTTTTCAAACCGAGAGAGTGACAAAAAGCACTAAGCGAGCAAACAAATGAATTTTATCAAGGACTAGCTGCGTGGCCCGGCACTGCACGGGCTTTAAAGTAGTGAGGAAGGTTTAAACAAATTACTCGCCGACAAGGCGGCTCGCTTTTAAGTAGTGAGGAAAGTTTATATAAACTACTCGGCGCCAAGGCGACTCGCCTTTAAAGTGGCCAAGGAAATTTGAACACACTACTCGTCGCCAAGGCGACTCGCTTTTAAAGTTGTGAGGAGACTTATTTGAAACCTATGTACTTACTACATAAGAAAAAAAAAACACCTTAAAAAATATTAAAACAATACCCAATATAAAAATACCACGCACGTTTATTATGTGTTTAGATAAGTACCCATGTTGTACTAAACCATGACAAATCAAATTATTTATTTAGATTAGTAACTTAATGCAACCAAAAAAAAAAGTTAGACTCATTTGAAGCCAACGTATATATGTGCTACATAAGGATAAAAACGTTAAAAGAATAATTAAACACTATCCAATATAAAAATACTATGCAATTAAATTATGTGTTTAGTACCAATGATACAAAATAGTCAAAACGTTACAAAAATATAACCTACTTACCTACCTATTACATAAGAAAAAAAAAGTCAAAAGAATAAGAAAACAATAGCAGTACGAAAGAAAAACTATATCGACAAAATCTGCAGTATTCCCCACTATTTTTTTGAAAGTTAAAAGGCATGTTTGTTGTCAAATATCAAATTGCTACATTATGTCACAATTAAATATTAAAGGCTAAAATCTTTGCAATTGTACCGAACTAAAAGGAATTATTTACCTCGGGGGAAGCCTTGCAAAAGGCAAGTTTAAAAATTGAATAAATCGTGCTGTGTTTAAGTTAGAGAATCGGAACAAACTGCATAGGACGGAGAAAATTTTTTTGCTTCCAACGATATGTAACATAAATATGTGCAAGTAATTTTTAACCCCAGTATTCGGCGATTTATGTGAAAATTGCCTTGAATTCGAATAAAATCTATATATAACATTATTATTTTTAGTTATGACAATAACTTCTATAGCCTAAAGCCTTCCTGGATAAAAGGACTATTCAACACAAAAAGTATTTTTCAAATCGAACCAGTAGTTCCTGAGATTAGCGCGTTCAAACAAACAAACAAACGAACAAACAAACTCTACAGCTTTATATTATTAGTAAAGATTATCAGAAATTTTACAACAATAACAAAGAAATAACTTCAACATGAATGAAAAACTATGTTTATTGTTGACAAACAAAACTAATTTACAACCTCCTTAAACGAACACTGTTTTAAGAGATGCAGCATCCGACAAATTTAATATTTATATGAAGAAAGAGATTTACAATCATAAAATAAAGTTCAAATTTTTCTAAATGAATAATTTTTTAATAAATGAGACTCCTTTTTAATATTTTTAACTAATGTTTGGTAAACAAATCCATCTATTCTACCGGATGTTTTACCAGTGCTTTAAAAGTAATGCTAGAGTGACTTTTTTTTTTTTTTTTTTTTTTTTGCGCCAGGAGAGGGACATTTTAATCAAAAAAGGCTGATATTTCTACCCGGAATTATATAGAAGGTAAATAATGGTATTTTTCTCTTTTATCCTCTTAACTCAATTACACACTGCAGGCGGAATTATTATTTTTATTTTATTTAGAACAGAAATGTTGGCCAGGAGAGGGACATCGAAAATGTTACATACATAATTTTGAAATAAGGAATAATAATACGAACATCAGACACATTCTATAGACAAAATACTCTATGAGTCCAAAGAAATGATGAGAATAAACAGTGTTATAGTACTGCAGATTCAAAATTCCTTCTTTTGCCTTTAATAATTGAACCAATTTGTAGGCCAGGAGAGGGACATGCAATCTGGGGACAAACTTCAACATGATTTACCTGATTATATAAGCATTTAAATAAACTAAAACAACACTATATTACACTCATAACTATACATAATTCTACAAGTGGAATTTGTGCTATGTTCAAAAAAATTTTAAAATTTATTTACATTTTAGAAACAGGGTGGGGACACGCAAAAAAGGTGACTTTTTGGCTATTCAAAATTTTTTGTAAAAAAAAATTAATTAAAAATTGTTTTAATATGAATTGAATAACATCAGAATAAGTATTTCTAACAATTAAAAAAACAAAAAAACTTTCCAGGTGAAATAATTTTTGTGCTGTCCTGCGGGGACATCATATTGTTCGGATTTTGGAGAATCACCCTTATATGTGCTTCACTTCAAATAACTCAAAAACGCATTTCTGCAGATACTACTGTTTCCTTCTCAAGGCTAAATAACTGAGTATGTTTTGGTGCGGAAAAACTACTTTATATAAAATTTTCTAACAAATTAAATTAATTACCACAAGGACAGCATCGTTGAAATCAGATTAATATGAAAATTAAGGGGTGGAAACAGGCCGTCCACCTATGCAGACATGGGACATGGGAGTTTACCCTCCCCCCCCCCTTTAGAAAATTTATGTGTTTTCTTCTAAGTGGGCGTGGCATTTGCTGCTTTTTGTCATGATTTACTTTGGGTAATTGAATCAGGATACTTTTTACTCCCCTCCTCCCTCTAACACCAAAAAATTCGAAATGATGGGAGTCGGGGCAAAGCGCATGTTTTTGATTTTTATTTATAAAAAAAGGACCGCAGACATAAAAAATTTTAAAGCATACACTACAAAAAATTAAACGTTGTTTTTTACAATATAATGCTGGCAGCTTAACTTCCATTTTAAAATTGTAAAATACACAGTGATAAACCAAAACCCTGATAAAGTTAGAAATTTTACGGTTTATTGAAGTAAAATTTAGCTCTATTATATCGTAAAACTAACAGTATAATACTGGCAGCATAGGTTCGAG
Source organism: Uloborus plumipes (assembly GCA_038373865.1). Lineage (NCBI taxonomy): Eukaryota > Metazoa > Arthropoda > Arachnida > Araneae > Uloboridae > Uloborus > Uloborus plumipes. The sequence continues at coordinate 191,350 of JAXGGA010000755.1, forward strand.
TTTAAAACTGTAAAATGCGCGGTAATAAACTGAAAAATTAGCAATTTGCAGTTACGGCAATAAACTGTAAAATTGCTAATTTTACAGTTTATTGCCGTAAAAGTAGAAATTTTACAATTTATTACTGTAAAATTTGCAATTTTTACGATTTATTACCATAAAATTAGCCGAATTATACTGCAAAAACAAC